>PVKA01018166.1:9653-44470 GCA_004027165.1 Ctenomys sociabilis
TTTTTTTTTTTTTTTTTTTTTTTTTTTTTTTTTTTTTTTTTTTTTTTTTTTTTTTTTTTTTTTTTTTTTTTTTTTTTTTTTTTTTTTTTTTTTTTTTTTTTTTTTTTTTTTTTTTTTTTTTTTTTTTTTTTTTTTTTTTTTTTTTTTTTTTTTTTTTTTTTTTTTTTTTTTTTTTTTTTTTTTTTTTTTTTTTTTGTTTCTGCCTCTGTTACTTCATTCATTTCAGCTGACCTAGTGTCCTCTGCACTTATTAGTGGACTCGAGGCCTGAGATTTCCTTTTGCTTCTTGTCTTTGTCATTTTGTATATCACTGAACTCTGACCTTTGGTGCAGAACTTTGGTGCAGTTACAACCTTAGCACATAGTTAGATTCAGCTGCCAATTAAGTTTGAGATTATTCAGTTATGCCTGGCCTGGATTGAGCTATTGTGTTCAGTTCCTATTTGCTGCAGCCCTTCTGGTGTAACTGTGAGCCTGTGATTCCCCTTTGTTGTGCCCCTGGCCCAGGGAGAACCTTGGGGCTCCAAAGCTCTCCCACACACTCATTGGGCCTTTCTGGGCTGGATCAGGGGCCAAAATAGTCGCAAAACTTCTCACTCACTTTTGGGTTTGTGGGTGGAGGCTTCCTCAGGGAAGCACAAAGTTCTCCCACACACAGGTCCAGACTAGGGTGAATCAGGGGCTGGAAGAGTTCTCACTCGCTGGGCAGCCTTGAGGGCAGGGACTCCATGGAGTTGCAGGGCAGGCCTAGCTGGGGTGGATCGCACTCAGAGGTCTTGAGGGCGAGGGCCCCGGATGGTGCCGCACTCAGCATGGGGAAGCAGCTGAAAGTTCTCCCACATACTCACAGGGCAGGCTCAGGTGTAGCCTGACTCTTCAGCAGCCTGAAGAGTCACAAAAATTCTCAATCGCTCGTCGGGTTTGGGGCCACATATTATATTATGTTGATAAAAATGTTCATAAGCACACTCAGCATATTTATTTTGGGGAATTCACTATGTTTCCACTTTAATCATCACTCTGTCCCCTTGGCTTTTTTAAGATGATATGAATGAGTGAGTCCATTATAAAGCTATTATGCCATACATATAAACCAAAATATGCTATGTTTTATATTTCAGATTAAATTTTGGCGTTTTAGAAGCCAGAGTGACCTCACTTTTCCTGACTACGTGCTGTTGGCTAGATGATTTGAAGAAAATTTATTAATTTCTTATTTTTATTACATGAAAGCTTATTATGAAAAAAATAATGTATTTTTCATTATTAAACAAATGGGCAGTCAATGCATGTTGTTGCTCCTTTCCTCATTACCACTTTCTTTTCCCTTAATATCATAGAAAAATTATGATATAAATATGTAAAAGGATTTTGTTGAATTCAAACCCACTTAAATCCAATCAGGCACAAAGATGTCTTGGAAATTATATAGATATTGTTATAAAGTGTTCAGGGTAACAGAATAGAAGGAGAATAGAAAATGCCTAAATCAGCTAAGAAAAAGTATTTCCTAACATCTGTAAACCTCCAAATGCTAAACAATCTGAGCCTGCGTGAATCTAAGATGATTTTCAAAGTATACTTTGTAAGCTAGGCTATTTTACTGTATTACTTACAGTAAAAGCTAATGTTTAGAATTTAATAAAAATCAAAAAAAATGGTAAAGTACTGTACAGCAGTAAGAAAAATAAAAAAGAGCAGAAATACTATTTTAAAGGATTTAGAGAAGAAAAGCAGAGTGCACATTAAGATGAAACCATGTACTCCCCATGTCTCTTTGCCTCTTTCTAAGCCTTAGAGGCCAAACTAGCTCATGATTTCTTTATCTGTGATAACTGCAAAATTTCTTATGGGATTAAGGATGTTTGAAGTAAGAAAAATATGTATTTAGAGTTCAATAAATTATAAGTCTACATAAATACTATGTATTCAGCAATGTTTACCTTTAACTCCTTTCCCGAACATTTCAATCCCTAGTTCCTTGTGCACATTTTTTGACCCTAGCATTGTGTACGTCTCTTTTCCTGCTGACCACAGATACACTTATTCCACTGGGTGCTTTTCATTCCTGGACTCTGCAGGTGTTGTCTGCTTCAGTATCATTTCCGTGCTTCTTGCTCAACTTGTCAATACCTTAAAGCACACAGCAACTTCATCGGTGCAAGATTCCATATGATGATATGGATTTGATAAATTTTCAGATCTACAGTGTTTTGCTGTGTCCACCAGATATATCCTTCTGTAAAACATGATCAGAGCCCTTCTCATATCCCAGTGTTTACAGAAAGATACTATCTTAGTCAACATGTGTTGCTAGCTGTTAATTTACTGTGGGTGAATAAATCACCTGTAAGAGCTCAAATTTTGGACTTCAGTGCATCATGTATAAAAATAAACCCAGACAAGGCCAGCCAACATTTTGGCCCTAGCCTTTCAAGGTCAGCGAGGACTCAGGACATAGGAGAACCTGTACTGCAACATCATGAAACTGAGTTGAGCTCCAAATTTTCTGAACAAGGATATTATGGAGCCACAGATGAAAGAGATTGAAGTGCTATAGTGTGCCTGGGGAGAGTCACATGGAGAGAAAACTTTCTCTCAAGCTCTCACAGAGAGCAAACTGGTCAAGCATTGGCCGTGACTCATCCACATGGATGACACAGACAAAGGATCTACAGAATAATGTACAGGACTACAAGATAAACCCTGAGGGGACTTTACTGACCACATAAGAAGCATAAAGTACATGTGTTGGTATATAAGTCTTGCTGTATCTAGGTCTTAACCATCCAGCAGAAAAGTATAAAAATGAAGTATACATCGTGGGGCCATAATATTAAGCTGAGCTGTAAATAGCTATGATCTTTGAATAACTCACTATTGTTGTGGAATGCTGGATTGTGTTATCGAGTTCAAGCACCTAAGTCAGTTAAATGACAATGGAGTACCCATCTTTGACAGGTGTAGACAAAGGAAGGGGTATAGAAAGGAAAAATCATGATGTGTGTATAGACAGTATAGTTGGGATAGATAACGCCGTGCTTCTACATAATCTTATGAGAGGCAAGATTTGCACTAATGGTGGTTGGACAGGATATTATGTTGGCTTCTAGTGCTATAGACAACCACTAGGAAAATAACAAGGTAAAAAGTATTAACTATTGAATCTTTGATGTAATTCAGGTATAAAAAATAAGATGTGCAAACAGCTACACTCTATTTAATGATAAGAGACATATGATATAATAATGTCTGTAAGTATATTATGTATGCACCTTCTGTGATACCAAAACATTATGAAAACAGCTTGCAATGTATTAATTTATCAAATCCGTCTTGTCAAGGTATCTTAAAACTGTCTCATTGATATTTGTACTTCAATAAAACAAAAAAAAAAAAAAACCCAGAATCTAATAAGCATGTCACCAAAGTAAGACGCTTCTTTTAGGCATGATACCAACAGTATCATGACATTTCTATTAAAATATTGCTCATTTTTATATCAGACAACTAATTCCAGGATGTGATATTTATCTTCCACTACAGCAGTTTCATGCAATTTTATCTCTATTTAAATTTTTATTTGTTTTAATTTTTTAATCATTTCCCACTGATATCACATAAAACAGATGTAACATATAAAGCCTTAATAAACCTACCCACTTAAGTATTGTAGCAAATTTTGACAATCTCATGCAAAAAAATAATACTTTCATTTTTTACTGAAGGCATTAAACTTACTTTCTTCTGAAACATTGATGAAATCAACTTATAGAGTTGACAATCTCACTTTGTATTATTTACTGCCCTGTATTGTAACTCATGTAAAAAGGATGAAGCAAAATGTTTGACTGCAAAATTATACTTAACAATGAGGCATTGCATAAGACAATAATTTTATTGCAATAAATCATTTGTTATTCCCAAAGTAATATATCATTAAGTCTCAATATGAAACAACATGATTTAATAAAATGGTATTAAAAAATAACAATTTAAGGAAGACAACCGTAAGTTTGCCTCTTAGTACACAAAATATGGTCTATGTAACTTCCATTATGGGGAAGTTTATTAGAATCTCTGGTTCTGCCACAGACCTACAGAAATAGGATCTTCAGACTAATGAGAGACACACAGACAGAGACAGACTGATCGACAGAGAAAGAAAGAGATGGAGACAGAGACAGAGAGAAGACAGAGACTGAGATGGACTTTTTTTAAATGCCAATTTATGTTAATCTACTAGTTAATATTGTAGTTTCCCAACATCTAAAGGCAAGCAAGGGCTGGGCAGATAGCTCAGTGGTCTTAGTACATGCCACGTATGTGCAAGGACAAGGGTTCAATCCCCACTAACACATGCCCTGCCAGCCACCTAGGCCAGGAATGGTGGCAGACACCTGCAATCCCAGAGCTGGGGAGGCTGAGACAGGAGGTGACTATGAATCCAAGATGTACAGTGAGACCCTGAACCAAATAAATAAATAAATTTTTAAAAAATGTTTTTAGGGACCAAAGAGATGGCTCAGTGAAATAAGTGCTTCCCTGGCTAGCACAGGGGCCTGAGTTCAATCCCCAGTTCCACAAAAAAAAATGTTTTTAAAAATTAGCAAACAACTTTTATTAGTACCAAATGAACTCCTGTCTTGCGTATTTGAATAAACAAGAATCTATGACTTTCATGGTGTATAAAATTTTTCAATATTTCAGATTCCATTCTTCTCTCTAAAATTGTGAGTATTCTGCTCTCTAAAAAGAAATTAGATTATGCAGTTAAATATATCTATATATATTTAACACATATATACCCACTAGTAATTCTTTTACTTAAAGCCTAAAATTTGGATTTATTTTCATTGCACAAAGCAAATCCATTGTGTTTTAGAAAACTAAAAAAGGAAACAAAACTAAAACTAATTCTTTATTGCTTACACTGTGATAAGTAAATACTGAGGACCGTAAAATACAGCATGCTGCAGAAATTTCATGGGCCCATTTTCTCCCATTCTAAATGAACTGATGTCCTGAATTTAATCAAAGCAATAGAAGAGCCAGGGAGAGCAGGGAGCTAGAGACTATTCTGCCATGAAGCCTTCTCCAATTAGAGACAGCCCGTCACCTGGGAGACGAACTAAGGAACGAGAAGATGAAGTTTCTACCCCAAATCCTTGCCTGGCCTACAAGCATGAAGAGAAGCTAGAGGCAGCTGTGCCTGTTCACTTGGTGTTGCTACCCGCACGGCTATGGCATGGTCCCTCAGCGAGACTATCTCCACCACACCAGTCCCCAGCCAGTGTGCACGGACATCATGTCATCATCCATCTTGTTGTGGAGCTATGTTTGACGTAGATTGCTATAATGAGAAATAGCATTAAAATATAGTCGTTTGGCACAGGCTTGTCTTCAAAGTGACACTAGAAAAGATCAACTCAATACTCCATATAGGGGCTTGGGAGGTAGCTCAGAGGTCTAAGCGCCTGTCTGGCAAGCACAAGAACCACCCCCAGTACCTTATGCTGTGCTACCATGCCAGCCTCCAAAACCAGACACCGTGGCGCATGCCTGTAATCCCAGTGCTGGGCAGGCTGAGACAGGAGGATCACTATAAGTCCAAGCTGCTTAGTGAGACCCTGTAGTAAATGAATAAATAAATGAGTAAGAAAAAAGAGGCTTAAACTCATTGTAACTGTATGATTTTATTTATACAAATACAAATATATGCATATACATAAATGTAATGTTTTTAGTAATCAAGCACTTGTTTTACTTTATGAAATTTAATTCAGTAATATTCTAAAACTAAGGAATCATTTATAAAGAAATCCCAAAAATCACTTTGTGGACTTTTCAGTTGCCTAATTCCATGGATCTTTCTCAGGAACTCAGTCTTAACTTGGTTAGTGGATATGACTATAACACGATTGTTATTTTCTTTAGCTTCTCTTATCCATTATCCTAAACTAATCAGCATGGTTCACCACTTTGTACATCATATTTATACACAAATGCCACTCAACAAAAATATTTGGTGAAGTATGGCATTACAATGGAAAGAAAATTATTATTTTAGAAAATGACATTCTCAGACTTCCACATAAACACGCTACTATCAATCAACTTTATACATCTATTCATTCTTATTTGTAATCAATTCTGTGTCCATAGACTGCAAATCTATGCAGTTATCCTAAGATACCTTCCTAATTTCTTATTAAAATGCGAATGTATCTATCTTATAGCTACATCTATCTAACTCACTGCTCAAAATTTATCTGGTTCATTTATTCATTGCTCCATTCACCAGTATGTTTTGGGCAGTTGCTATGCTCCATCAGCTCACAACAGATGCATGGGTGAATAAAAAAGACAAAATTCCTGTGCTCATGGAACTTCTGGTGCAAAGGGAAAGGTTCTGATGCAATAAATGCAGTCCTGTTACATAGTCTGCTCCATCGACAACAGGCCACATTCACAATGGTGGTCTCTTGAAATCACCAAGAGCTGAAAATTATGTTACCTAGTGAATATCTACCTGAAGAAGCAAGAGAAAGGGGGACTTCAAGGTAAATAAATGAAGAGCTCTCAGGAAAATTCATAGTGAAGTATTTAACAGAGACAGTGGCAGACTTCAATAACACTTTAAAAGTTTGAAAATATGAGCTAACCCTAACACTAAAGCATTCTTGTTAATAGGGAATGCTTAAAGTATATTATGTTCTCACAAACAAGTCTATGGAAAAAGGGACCAGGCTTCCATTGGCATAATTCTGAAAAGGGTGACATGTGCTCAGGATGTAACTCAACAAAGGCCTTCAGAGAATTCCAGAAGACATTGTCATCGCAAGAGGCCACAGCTCTGGGTGTTGCTGTCCCTGAAGACTGTCTACTGAGACACTGCACAGAGGGGATGTTGAAGATGCTGACTCTGTAGAAGCGTGGGTTCATATGTGTGGCTGTGTCTTATTTTTTTCACCAGAAATTTTAAATAGCAAAAATCAAAACTATAAAATTCTTTTATAATAAGAAAATAAAGGTGGTGCCTCTACCCTCTGTGATGGGGAGTTAACCACAGGGCCTTGACTAACCTGGCCAAGTGCTCTGCCACTAATCTATTAATCCAGCCCCTAGAATAAGGATGAAAGAAAAAATATATTTTTGTATCATTATACAAAAACAATAAAATGGTACAACATATAATTCATTGATCCTTCTACCCTTTCTCACAGCTTGTCCTTCTAACAAGAACCTCTCTTTCTTATCTACAGAAACTTCAACATCAGTTCTTATAATCAATCCTTTGAATATTCCCTAAGCCCCATTACTCTATTTTATACCTTCCAAGATAAACTCCTACTTTCTACATCTACAGAGCCAGCTGACTCATGTCTGCATCCCTAAAACTGAAAGAAAAATATACAATAACAAATATACAACTATATACACAACAATAACAAACTCACAACACCTACCTTCCCTTAAGTAACCTCCCTTTCTGGTGCTCATATAGAGACTCAGCCTTCTAGCTCAGCACTACAAACAATCTCTGCTCCAAGCTAAAGTCTCTCCTTCCACCTGTGTACTAGATTCCTTACCTTGTTCCCAACTCAGGTCCTCACTCATATGTTACCTTTCAAAGATTTCTTCCTTGGGAATCTTCCTGAAAAGTGCACTCTGCCTGGCATTCTTTATCCTCCTTCCATTGTTCGCAGGACTAGTCACCAGGTCACACAGTGACATTGTGATCACAGTTTATAGCACTCAGTGATGGAGATGTATTCTTGGAAATGCACTGGTGAGTGTTTGGTGGTTGGGAGAGTATCGCAGAGTTTACTGGCTCACGCAGAGTGCAGCCTGTTGCTCACCTCGGCTGGTGATCCAACCTCTTGCTCTTACACTACCAACTGGATTAAGTACTGTATGATATTATAATCCAATAGCAAAATGTTGTGTATCTAAGCCTAGAAAAGATAAAGCAAACTCAGAACATGACAGATAATGTAGCCCAACTATAAAGGTCACTAGGTAGGGATGAGCACACAGCCTGGAGAGCTGAGTGAGGGAGTAGTGAGGGAATTACAGAAATTGCTATGTTCTTCTGGACTCCACAAACACTACACTTAGGATACACTAATTTTATAAGAAAATATTTTCATTTTCAATAAAATTAAAGCACATGCTATAACATTATTATGCTATAAATTTTTCATTTTTCAAAGCTTGTTGACTTTTACAACACTTAGCCTTAAAACCCACGTATTTTATATTAAAAATATTTCCTCTTTCATTAAAAATATTTAAAATATAAAATCATTAAAAATTTTTTTCTCTTTCATTTATTCTAGAGTCTGTAGTTGTAGTTCAGTGGTAGATTCCTTAACATGTAAGAGTCCCGTGGTTCATTTCCTAGCACTTAAAAATAGAAATTTTAAACTTTACTAATATTTTTGTAGGTTTGGCGATTGAACTGTGGGACTAATAATTGGATATAAGTTTTAATGAACAAATTTCAGGAACTAGGAATGGATGACATATGTGGGCAGAAAAAAAAAGGATATGCAGAAACTGGGAGGAAAGAGTACCTATGAAATAAGAAGTGATCTAAGAGTCCAGAGTTCTCTAAAGCCACTATTTAAACAGACTCTAAAGAAACTACTCCTGATTCTTCCAAGTTGAGACAAAGTGCTGAAACAGATTGTGAAGCAGAGGAGAGGCTCAGATGGCTGTTTTTCAAACTGATTTTTTTAAAGTTACATTTTCTTACTTGACAAAATATGTATTTACAGGGCGCAATGTGAAGTTTTATTGTACACATACATTTTGTAATGATCAGATCAGGCCAATTATACCTGGAACCTCAAATATTCATCATTTATTCATGATGAGAACACCTAAAGCCCTCTCTTTTAACTCTTTTGAAACACGCCATATATTATTATTAGCTATACTTATCATGATGTGCAGTAAATGATCACAACTTTATCCACCCGGTAAATAAATTCAGTAATCCTCAGTCACAATCTCATCTTTTTCCATCAAACCAATCCTTACCAGATCCTGCTAAGCATCTTTCTACTTTCTCATTGCTCTTTGTTCCTCAATAAAAAAATTCTACTTTCTACTTCTATGAGTTCAAACTCAAACTTTCATATATAAATGAGACCAAGCAGTATTTGTCTTTCATGCCTAGCTTTTGTCTCTTAGCATAATGTTCTCCAGGTTCACTTAATTTGTAGTAAATGATAGAATTTAAAACTTTTCAGGACTAGGTAATATTCCATTGTGTATATGGATCACCTTTTAAAAATGTATTCAGGGCTGGAGGGGCAGCTCAGCAGTCTAAAGTCTCCACTTAGGCAAGCTTAGGCAGCTGCAGGTGACTGCAGTTTGATCCCAGGCACCACATGCCACACCAGCCACTCCCCCAGAGAAGGCTGAGCCAGCCAAAAAAATACAATAAAATAAAAATAAATTCAATTCATCTGCAGATGGACATTTCATTTATTGGCTGTTATGAATAAGGTTGTAGTAAATATAGTAGTTCAAAAGTCTTTTTGTCAAACTGATTTCATATCATTTGAATATATGTCCAAGAGTGCTATAGCTAGGTACAATGATAATTCTATTTTTAATCTTTTTGAGAATTTTCATACTGTTTTCAAACACTGCCATATTAATTTACAATATTACCAAGCATATATATGAAATGGTTCCCATTTCTCCACATCCTGTCCAGCTCTTAGAACCTTTCGCCTTTGTTTATTTTTAGTATTACACTGATGATAAACAAGCACCAACAGGTTTTAGGCAATATCTCTGTATTCATTGTCTGTCCAGAAGATCCATCCAGAAGTCTGGAGTTCACTGTGGTGGCCCATGCCGGTCCTGGCCAGGAGTGGAAGAGTCTGTGCTCGAAGCCTGGAGACAATATCCAAGGTGCAGGTGAAGATTGGAGCTCCCCTGAAGAAACACAAACAAGACTTCTTTCTTTCCAGCATGCTCTGTTCGGGCAGGCTTATTGGTTGCTGTCACACTGAGGGTGGATCTTCTGTAAACCCTTCAGCCATGCCCAGAACTACTTTGATCCAATTTAGTTGAGTATTTCTTACTCAAGTTTGCACAATCAGTTAGCTCTCACAATCTTGTGATTCTGATTAGCAGTGCTGAGCATATTTTCATACCTGTTACCCATATGTATATCTGTTTTTAAGAAATGTCTATGCTGGTCCCTCACTGATTTTTTAATTAGGTTATTATTTTCTTGGTATTGAACAGTTAAACTCATTCACATATATTAAATATTAGTCCTTACCTAATGTCTGATTCACCAAATTTGTCCTATGGTGTTGTCTCTACACTCTGTTAATCGGTTTCTCTGTTGTGCCAAACCATATACTTTAATCCAATGTCAATTATCTATTTTTGCTTTCATTGTTAGTCTGTAGGGTGTTATGCAAGAAATTACTGTACAGACCAATATCATGAAATATTTTTATGCAACTTCCTTTTTATTTTTGGCAACAGATAGATGCTCAGAAACTAGGAAAAGAACAATCTTATTCAGACACCTATACTCTGGTTTCTTTTATTTTTGAGAATGGAAACTCAAGAATTCCTCTCCATTCTTGTCCATAAAAGCACAGATTTGTAAAAGCAAGGAAGATGTTGGAGCTCTTAGAGATGATCAGGGCTTGACATCTGTATGTTATCTGCTCTGGTGTGTTCTGCTCACAATGGTTCCATTTCCAAGGTCAGTCAGTTTGGAACATCAGAATTCCATCAGTTCCTAAGCCCTGCCGGATTCTTCTGTCAAATATACCAGGTACATTTCTTCTTATTGTGTTATGGTAAGTCTCAATTTGTACCCTAGGTGGAATCAATCTTTCTTTCTACTACAAAGAGCCAATTTTCAATATTAGTGCAAACACTAGGTCTGAAATCTTGGGCAAATTACTTAATTTCTCTGATGTTCAGTTTTTAAAAAACAATAATAGTGTTTCACATATTTTTGTACAGCATCATTAAATAGCATACATAAATCCTAATACATGTGGCAAATGCAATGTTGTATGTATGCCACAATAAATGAGTGGGAACACTTCGAATGTTTATCTTTAGGAGATTAAGTTTAAAAATTATGGTATATCTATATTCTTAGGAACTCTGAAACTGTTTTGTAAGGCACCCCTTTAATGTACTCATTTAGAACAAACTCCAAGAAGTATTATTAAGTGGAAAAAGCAAAGTTTGTAAAAAGAAATTGTGTTCATTTTTGCCTATGGATTGCTTGTGCTTGGCATTTCTTTAAGTAATGTGCTACTTGAGTTGAGCTCTCATCCTATCTCTTATTGGAGACACATGACGAAATTTACTGACCCTACTGGAACTTCAGTTTCTTCAGTTGCAAGATGATCAGGTTATTGGTAATTGATATTATTATCAATGATGGTAGCATTTGTTATGGTCACTGTAAGCATTAACTGAGTTAAGAAATTTAAACATTTAGATATTTTTACAGGAACATAGTAAGTAGTTCATAATATACAGACACTTAGTAATTAGTTTATAATAGATATTACTATTTTTGTTATATAAGAATTTAGTGACAGTAGTTGTCTCTAAAAACTAGAAAACAGAGCAGAAAATGAAGAGACTTACATTATGTGACATTTATTGCCTTCTGGATTTTTTTATATTATATACATATTACTTAATGTAAAGCATTCTATTTTTATACTATCCTACAGAGAGTAGGCCTTCCAGAAATGTTAATTACCTCCATTTCAAATCACTGTTGCTTTCAAGAATTGAATCTAACTTTTATTGACTTTGAAAGACTTTCATTGATGCTGAATAGCTGTTGAATATTTATTTACCAAAGGTCATGAGGCATCAATAATGTAAAGTAAAAGCACTATGTTGAACTTAATTTATGAGGCAGCAGTTTATATATCATTATGGCCTGCTATTTTATAAGCTAGGGTATTTCAGTAAACCTTAGAAATTTATGTACAGAGAGATAATGATTTGGTTTCTTTTGCTGCCATTTCAAAAGACTTTGATAAACTACATAATGTCCCAGTTTTAAAAGTTTTGATGAAGTTTACACCCCAAGATTTGATAGTGTTTGTTGGTCAGCTCAGGCACTAGCATAATCTGGTAGAATAACTCTAAACATCCAGTTCAAAGGATAGGCTTCAAATAGTAAATGTACTAGGAATCATTGAGTCCTATATTACTAGCCAGAAAACTATTTCATGCCCAACCTTTCCCATTTAAAATCTGTGGACACTGAAGATAAGAGACATAGGGTTATAAAAATAATTTTTCCAATGAGAAATTTCAATCCCCTAAATCTGTATCTCATAGCATCTACATTTATAGGTAAAAATTATTCTGAAAATCATGAAGCCCTATCCCTTTTGTAGGAAGATGAAGATACCAGAAGCCAACGAGGATTTTGAGTATAGTCACAACCTGACACTAGGTCTCTAGTGGGGGCATTCTTCTCAGATGTTGTTTTTTATATGACACCCTGTGTTATGGTTTGTGTCCCCCAAAAACCTTGTGTAAGTCTTGGGGCAGACTCTGCTCAAGGAGTGAGTGGCTTGAGGGCGGGGCAAGAGGACCAGGACAGAGTTCTAGGGGCTGGACCAGAGCATGAAAACCATAAAACTGGCATCACATGCTCTGCCTCCCCCTTCCCCCAGGCCAGTGGTCTCTCAGACATGTGGAGAGGCTCATCCTGGACACAGTGGCTCCCCAACCTCTCCACCCAACCCTGAAGAGAGAAGTGGGAAGTTTATAGAATTGAGGCCTCCTTGGTAGAGAGAAGATATTTGGGAAAGATAGAGACATTGACCCCCTCTTCTGAGCAAATAAGGCTCCAAGGCTTTGCTATGTAATTCAGGCTGTTTTAAACTATGAAGCCATTATGTATATTGGTAAAAGTTAATTAATAGGATTCTCACCCTGACTAACTATATATGCTGATACCTGTGAAGTAAGCAACTGTACTGAAGATAGCAATATGTAATACTAGGGTCATGCTTGGAATGCCTGTCATTCTGGTCTTCTAAATATATAGAAAACCATACCAATTACTGCTATACTGTCTCTCAAGTAAATGTTCATTTTTTCTAAAAAGGGTAATAAATGAAAACAAGAGACAATAAAAAGTTCATAAGACTGTCCTGCTACAATGATGTATATGGTTAGATTTCTAAATGTCTGTGTAAAGATATGTAACCATTTATTCCAATTCTTTAAAATATTTTACTTCACATTCTGTAAGAATTTAAAGTTTAATATATCAATACTTGGAAAATACCTGTTCCAAGTTATGTCTAAATTTTTTTTTAATTCAGACAGATAGTGAAGTTAAGCACAACTGGCCACATTATAAGGTAATAATATCATTAAGCTTCTCTTCTGGAGGGTTAACAACTAAAGATTGCAGAATAAAAATTAGAGAAAATGAAGGGCTAAACATAAATGAAGGACAGCCAGCATTTTGGCCCTAGCCTTTCAAGTTCAGTGAGGACTCAGGACATAGGAGAACATGTACTGTAACATCCTGTAACTCAGGTGTGTCCCAAATTTTCTGATCAAGGAGATTATGGAGCCACAGAGGAATGTGACTGATGATGTAGACTGTGCCTAAGGAGAATCACATGGAGAGAAAACATTCTCTCAGGCTCACAGAGAGCAAATTGGTCAAGCAATGGTTGTGCCTCATCCACATGGCTGACACTGACAAAGGATCTACGAATTGTAGTACAGGGTTTCAGGGTAAATCCTGAGGGGATTTGACTGACCTTGTTAGATACGAAAGTTACATTTCTTGTTATATAGTTCTTGCTTTATGTTGGTCTTAACCATCCAGCAAAAAAGTATAACAACAAGTTATGAAAAGCCACATTAATATGCTGAGCTGTAAAGGGCTCAAGTCAACAACTTCTGACATTGCTTGTCCTGCAGATAACCCACTACTATTACAGACTACTGGAGTATATTGAAATATTTTGCTGAATTTATGCACCTGCCATATTTGGATGACAATGGCATATCCTTCTCTGAAAAAACTAAATGCAAAAAGGAGATATAAATGAAGGACCATTTTTAATTTGTATATACAAGATAGGATAGATATACAGTTACTCTTCTCAGTGAGAAGAAAGATTTGCACTAATAGTGTTTGGACAGGGTATCATGTCTGCATCATGTACTATGGATAACCACTACAAATACAACAAACCCATAAAAATGAATATAGTAGTAATGTTGTTCTCCTTCTTATATGTGTAAGGTGACCAAGTTACAAGCACAGACTCTGTTCTTGCCTTCTTGAACATCCATGATTAGTTCTTCATGATTTTCTAAACCTACCTGGACTTAAATCCTTGCCAACCTGAACCTGGTTTGTCTGTTTGTATTATTTATTTACCTCTTAGACTTCTTCTTCACTAGCTGAATCCACTTGCTACTTACGGGACCTGCTGTCAGTATTCCACCTGAATAGGTATCATTTCTACACTTGCCTCTCCTGACTGGTAGGATGTAGTAATCTCCTTTGTAGCCAAAAATCTTATGCTGGCCCTTTCAAAGAACCAAACCAAGGAGCATAGATGAGTTTGTAAACCACAACTGGTCAATGCTCATATAAACCTCCTTAACTCATTATTATTTTTTACATATGTATTATTCCGTTTCCTATTTCTGTTCCTGTCACCAACATTGTTCCAGAGCTAAAAAGGTAAACTTTAGTCATTTTATAACACTTCCTTTCCATTCCTTACTGCCATTCCTCCATCAAGTCTGTTTCAGAGTCATATACTCTACGCCCATTTCCTCTTTCTCATTCAGAACCATGCTACATATTCATGCATACGTTCCCTTTCTGTCTACACTTCTGTAAGAGAAGATTAATGATTCCCTTCCCTCCTTTTGCTCAACATGTCAATCAGATCTATTAGTCGTGCTGTTTTCCAGCACTCTGATTCAAACATGACATCACTGGTCTCCGAGGCCTTCAACATGTTTTCACTTGCACGCAACACTTTTAATAATATCACCCCACTCCATCTTTCTTAGTGCTCATATTTCTTTTGTGTGCCAGCCAGGCTAGGCTATTTCCTTGACACCACCAGTGCTTTCCTTTGTGTCTTCACTTGTACTTGAGATGCTTCCCTTCTCCCTCTAAGATTTGATTCATCTACCCATTATTTCTTGATTATCACTTTCTTTTGATTCCCAAAACTGATTTAAGCTCTACCTCAAAGCACCACAGAAAACACTATTTCTATACTGCATTTCCAGCATTTCACTGTGCTTTACATTACAGGGTTATTGTTTTTTTTGTTTGTTTGGTTGGTTGGTTGGTTGGTTGATTGGTTGTTATTTCTGAGCTTGCTTGAAATATATTACAGTATTTTAAATCTCACAAGTAGAAGAGAGTTTAAACATGTTCTATAAATCTGCACTCTAAGAACAAGTCTAATGACTAAAAGGTGTACAAGATGTGTCTTATTTCAGTATAGGAGATACCTGACATGGAACTGTCCTGCTACTAGGCTCTCTCTTCTGGTTCATAAGATATTCTGGTCATTTTAATGTCCAAGCAAAGGTTTAAAAACTACTTTTAGGAAATGTGGTTTAAAACAGTGAATTGAACTGGATGGTCACTAATAGTATTCTCCAAGTTAGTGATTTTCTTTTTAATTTTACATGTATAAAGGTGCCTTAGCAACCCATCTTAAATATAATCTTCTTTATCAGTCTGGTGAATCTGCTAAGAAATATGAACTTGGTATTTTTTAAACCTACTACCTTTCAATTCTCCAGCATGGAATAAAAAAACATTCCTCTAGAAAATGAATTTATAAAAGACCAACAGTGATGGAAGAATGGGAAAATAAGAAGAATTAATAAATCCCACATATAGGAACAAAATAATCCCAACGAGTGTAAATATTTGGAATCATTAATATATTGTGTCAGCTTGAAAAGCTCAGAAGTTTGAGTGAGCAGGACACCAGCATCCTCACTTTGTGAACATCCTCATTTTCTACAAAAAAAAAAAAAAAAGGCATGGAGATGGTGTGAGTAATACACTCACCATAGGCAGGTAGCCAGCCAACACTATAAGGGAGAAAAAGAGGCTGGCTTCCCACACCTCCCTTCTGCGCTCATTACTTCTGCTGTCTTCTGCCACCTTGAACTGTTGTTGCTATGCCACGCACCCTGCCTTGGAGAGAGCTGCTTATGGACTGAGGCCTCCATAAACTAAGCAAATATTTTCCTCTTTTAAACTTGGGTGTAGTATATTTTGTCCCAGCAATGACTAAAAGCAACCAAGACAATATTATATGTCACAAATGTGAACTTGTAGCAATATCAACAAGAGCAAAAGCTCAGAGAATTCAGAGGCAGGGAGAGAGAGATGGAGGGGAAGAAAAAGGAGTATTTAAAATGAAACAAGCTGACTTGTGCCCAATGCCCAAGATGAATGTAAACTTGTTTTATTGTAAACATGCACCAATGCAGTTTTATGAAACTATGTGTAGTGCCTGCGTTTCACACTGAATTACTTATGGAAACTCATCTTCTCCTATAGCCTCTGAGGGTAAGTTAGAAGACTCTGAAAGCACAATGAAGTGAAATAGACTTCAACCCACATAATATTTGTGATACACTAAAAAGCTACAGTGTACCAGATGCTGAATTTATGCTTTCAAAAATTGTTTCAGTACTCAAAAACCAAACAGAATATTCTTCTAAGAATAATTTTGCTCTGTCTTCCAAGTCAATAAGAGGAGGCCAAAAAAAAGCTAACAAATTGGCTTAGAGTCATGCAAAAGCTATCAGCAAGTCTAGAATTGAGGTTCAATTCTACTTCCCTCTCTTGCTCATGTATTTGCCTCATAAGAGTGTAATAACTTGCCTGTTAGAATACTATCATTTTAGGAAAAAAAAAATCCCAACTTCCCAGATAATATTATGGAATTAGTGCCTTAGTTATTTTTCTCACTGCTGAGACAAAATACCCAACATCCACAAGTTAAGGAGAGACAGTTTATTTAGCTTACAGTGTCTAAAGTATCTGTCTATAATTGCATAGGTTCAAGGGAGAGTGGTACATGGTAGAGGAGCAAAAATTCAGGTGGTGGAAAACATCAGAAGCAGTGACAGGGCATGGGGGACAGAGAGACAGAGAAAATTGAGACACTTTGCATCCCTTTTATCTTATCCAGACTGTTGGAATTAGGGTAGTGCAAATCTAATGGGTGGGCTGATCTAGCCATCACCACCTTTAATACTCACTCCCTTAATTCCAGCATTGCACTATGAATCAACCACACACTCTAGATACAGACATTTCAAAAAAAAAAAAAAAAAAAAAAAAAAAAAACCTCTATGTTCATCTGAGGTTTCAGAGGGACATCTAGACACAAACCCTAACAGCTAGTCACTGCACCAAGCATCATGTAGAATCCAATGAAGGTATCTACAGTCACTGAAGCGTATTTGCTGAGCACTGAAGTAACTTGCAGTCAAAGCCAGGATTTCCAGTGTCTGAATGTCCAGGAATGCTGTTTGCTGCCCTCATGCTTCCAATAATAGAAACCACTTATAAATTTCTGTGCCTTCTAAGCACAGGTACCAAGTTTAAAGAAAATTATTTTCTCTATTCTCAAATTCATTTTATGTGCTCCTCACTGAAAAATAATGTTAACCTTCTGGCACTGCGGCAAGACATCCAAAATGGCTAATTTATAAGAAGGAAAGATTAACTTTGGTTCACAGTTTTAGAGGATTCTGTTTGTGGTCAATTGGCTTCATCACTTTCTCACAGATAGCTCAGCAACACATCGTCACTGGGACTTCCTAGAAGAGCAGTACCTGGAATACCTGGAGGGTCGCAACATACACATCAAGGATTTGCTCCAAGTGCCCCAATTTCATCCATGCTTCCACACCTCTTAAAGGAACACAAAATCAATTGTTGTACCGCATCATGGTTTATACTACCCACTCGAAACAAAAAGAAGAATGCTAATAAGTTGAAAGACGACAGCCCCACACCATATTAAGCAAAGGAAGACAATTTTCAAGATGTTTATCCCAATTTTTTTTAATGTTTAACCCCTTTTTTTTTTTAAATAAGAATTCAACAATGGTTGTTATATTGCATCTTGTTGTCTTCAAATTGGTTCTTCAGATTTCCAAATATAGGGATGCATTTCCTTTTTTTCTCCTTTTACACATTCCAGTTGTTCTTTCCCTTTGAATAGTTTGTAATGGTAAGTTTTCACATATTATAACTTAAAATATGGCTAAAGTAGCTACATCATAAATTACATATTACAATTATGTATTATATATGTATTAATACTTTAAGTTATCTGAAGACAGGATGGAAATCCTCTTGAAAAAACAGGATATAAATTAAAATGGTGAACCCTAAAGATGCTCATTCTTCTACTAGGAACTAAATGGAAGTGGGAGTTGCAACAATTTCTTCCCATATCCTGGAGAATATTTGTCCAGAGAAAATTCTGCTTAGGCTTTCTCCAGTACCTTAGAACTAGAAATATGAGATCCAATTCTGTCCCCATCTCTGTTTCTTTTTTTCACTTCTTTTTTTTTTTTTTTTTTTGCGGAACTGGGGATTGAACTCAGGCCCTTGAGCTTGCCAGGGAAGCACTTATTCCACTGAGCCATCTCCCCAGCCCTATCTGTTTCTTTTTTTCAAATTAGGGATTTCACTTGCCAGGTAGGCACTTAAGCCACTGAGCTGTCTCCCTAGCCCCATCTCTCTTAATTGTAATTTTATAACAGTCTTTTCTTGGTCTCTAAATCAAGTGGTTGAACCTAATCAGGGATGATATTACATATCCACTCTCTAGTAAAATAAATATACATAGAAATTAGTCATGTAGAAGCACATGGTTCTATTCCTGATGTGCTATCTATATTTTAAGATATGTATACTAGCCTACTAGTTCCTTATTATCTACGGCAAATATTCAGAAATACTTCATTATCTTTGGAAACCTGAACCAAAAGTAATAATAGTGTATATAAACCAAATGCAATCCATGAGTTACTCTACTAAGTCTCCACAACAATTCTGTTATTTTAATCCTCATTTTATACTCTAAAAGTGGAACTTCAATAAATAATTGTACTTGTTCAAGGCAATAAGTGGCATGATAAATGTCGAAGTGAGATTCCTAGTCTATGTTTAGTGGAAAAAGCCTAAATATTCCAAGCCATACATCAACTCACATTACATAAAATCATAATAGTACGTATTCTATGGCACGTACTGCACACCTTAGTTTAATCTTCACAGCAACCCAGTAGATGTGTGTTTCCTATCAATGACATTTGAGTAACTTGCTCAAATTCTGATAGAAACAAGGCTATCTGATCCCAGAGCCCAAAAGTATGACCACTGCAAATAGATTAAAGATCTATAGAGTATAGAATTTATAAGACTTTAGGAAAGATATTTTCCTTAATAACATAAAGTAGTCTATATGATATGGTTTTCTGAGTATCCATTAAAAACACTGAAAGCAATAAAATCAAGCTCAGCAAGATTTTCCCATGTTTAAATGAAGACTAGGAGCAGGCTAGAATGGGTCCCGATAATGTGTCTATCATGCTGTGTCCTGTCCCTGGATGAACTCCATCTAAAGAATTATTCACTGAGTCATAAGTATATAAATGGTTAAAAACTTCAAAAAAACACGTCAAAAGCCTCTATAGCGCACTATGCTTTAGATTTCTGATCTTTCCTCTCTAGAGCACAATTTAAACCCTCTAGGATTTTTCCAAAACCCCACTAAACACATTTTCAAGTGGGTCACCTTAAGCCTGAGGTTCTGAATCCATGCTACACACACTTCGTTGGGGGTACTAGAACACTTTACAACAAAATGCTTTAGTGATTACACAACAAATGCTGATGCATGAATTTAATGGGTTGTTAACTTACATGTTCATAGTCCTGTTGCTATGGCCCCAGTGTTTTTACTGAAGTAAGGCCTCTTGGTGTACTCCCACTCACCACTACCCAGGATTCTGCAACTTTAACTATTTGTTATCCCACACACACAGCTTTCAATGAAGAATTCTGTTCTTACTGGTTCTCCTAATATAGGCTAATTTAAATTTATAATTCCAGAGTAACATTAGGATCTCATATTCTCTAGGAAAATTTTACAGTATTTAAATATGAAAGGAAGGGCCAGCCACATAGCTCAGCATACTAAAGCACCTGCTTTGGCAGAGCACAGCAGCCAGGGTTTGATACCCAGTGTGCTGGCCCAATCCCTGGCACAGCTGAGATTGGGCATGGTGGCACACACAACATGTAATCCCAGATCTTGGGACGCTAGAAACAGGAGAATCACGATGAGTCTGATCTATGTAGTGACACCCTGTATAGCATGTAGACCCTGTCCTAAACATATATATATATATATATATATATATATATATATATATATATACATGCATGCATATATATATGTATGCATGTATATATGACATATATAATATGTATATCATATATACCTATATATCATATATATATCATATATGTATATTATATATATGTATATGTATATATATATATATATATATGCTCTAGTGATTACATGAAAAGAAAGTAAGCAGTGCTGATAGTCCTGATCATAATAATGCTTGTCTTTTTTCCTGCCTGTATTGTAATGGGAAACAGTAGAGTATATTAATAAATCACAGTTCATATTATAGGAAATTCTTGTCAGTCTTCAATAACTTTTGCAGTGCCATTGTATGTTGTTCTAGTAATATTCCCATTACTGGAACAAATGTACCCAAATACACAAACTAAAGAAAGAGAGGTTTTAATTTTCAGAAGGTTTAGTCCATAATCTGTTATTTTCAAGGCAGTGGTCTTGGCAGAAGAAGAAAAACAAAAAACAAAACGCAACAACAAAACTGTTCAAGCCATGGGTGCCCAAAGCAGGAATGACGAAGAGAAAAGAGGCTCTATGCGTACGTGCACACACTTCTAGGTCATGCCCAGAACCATCTACCTACTTCTACCAGACCCTACTCCAAATAACACAATCCGCTATAAGTTCTTCAAAGACTCAGGTATAAATTCCCCTAGGTGGACCTCAATGAATAGGGTACCCTAAAGCTCTCTTTGCAAAGCTTAGATCTTAAACTGGGTGCCTATCCTAACACAGTTGCACCTTCGCTGGGTGGGTCTGGTCATTTTCTTATATGCACATAAGGCATCTTTCCTATTGTCCCAATGCAACGTATTTGGCTTCTTTTGAATATCACTAATAATTTTGTGATTGCACTATTCTCAGTGTCAACTTTATAAGGTCTTTCTTCCTGGTAAAGCTTCAAAATTTTTCTTATTTTTTTATTAGTACTAGTTTGTGATGCCTAATGAACACATATTGTGGGATATGTATCATGCCTTAGTACATCACATGATATATATATATATATATTTTTAATACATATATACATATAAAATCTCAATATATAACATATATATGTCACATCTTAATATATCATGTTATAAATAGCAAATCATAATATATCCCATGATGTATATATAACACATCTTACTATATCACATGAGATATATACATATATCACATCTTAATCCTTTGTACTTTCCCTTTTTCACCCCTTAATGCTCACTCAATCCTTATATCCCAAATCCACTACCTACTTTCTGCTTATAATCTGTCTTTTCTTTTGCCCTTTAAAATATGTATACCATGGGTTTCTCATATAGCTCTTATTTATTAATCTCTTATATGTTCATCTCTCATCTTTTGTCAATTGATGAACACATACATTACTTCTGATATTGGGCTATTATAAGTTATGCTGGTATAATACAACTATACTTGGATCACTATAATATGATGTTTTAATTCCTTGGAAAAGACACCTAGAAGAGATATGGCTGGGGTATCAGATGGTGTTTCACTGGAGAAAAAGATATAACACAATATATACCAATGCATAACAAATTACAGGATTCACTTATAGTAGGCACAAAGCTGGATGAGGAAGAGTTCAGAGGGTGTCTGCACACTGGAGACCAAAGACTTCAGTACAGGTTCCAGAGTTCACTACAGTGTTCCATGCTAGTCTGCATCAGGAAGTAAATAGTTTTGTCATGGAAAGTTGAAAAAGTCTACATCAGAAGTTGAAGAGCCTGCACTGGGAGCCAGGAGATGATGTCAAACTTTAAAGGAAAGCCTATAGCTCCTCCAAAGAACAAAAGCCAGTCCATCCTTCTCATTTCCCCTTTATACCATGCAGGCCTTGAGCCACCCTGTGGTGGGTCTTCTACACCCTAACATGCAGAATTGCTGAATCTATTTAGTTAAACTTCTCAAATTGACTCAATCAATCATTCATTACAATGGATCAGATGAAACTTCAGGGGTTTTTTGTTTATTTTGTTTGTTTGTTTTTTTTTTTTTTTTGAGGAGCTTCCATACTTATTTCCACAGTGATAAAACTGCCAAAACGAAGTCAAAAGGGGTCAGAGACCTAAATATTAAAATAAAAGTGTTTAATCTGGAAAATAAAATAGGTTACCTTTAAGGTTACCTGCATAGGCAGAAGCTGAGGATATAGCTCAGTGGCACAATGCCTGCCTGGCAAGCATGAGATCCTGAGGTCAGTTTCCACTAGAAAAAAAAAATTGAAGCAGGAAAATGGTCTAAATTATTGGGGTCAGGGAGATGGCTCAGTAGAATAAGCCCTTGGTTGGCAAGCACAAGGTCCTGAGTTCAATCCCCAGTTCTGCCAAAAAAAAAAAAAAAAAAAAAAAAAAAGGCTTTAAATTGGTGCAGCAATGGCCATGACTCATACACATTGCTGACACTGACAAAGGATCTACAAAGTACAGTACAGGGTTTCAGGATAAGTCCTGAGGAGACTTGACTGACCCTGTCATACGAAAGTTACATTTTTTTTAATTTTTGTTTTATTGAAGTACAAATATCAATGAGACAGTTTTAAGATATCTTGACAGGATGGATTTGATAAATTAATACATTGCAAACTGTTTTCATAATGTTTTGGTATCACAGAAGGTGCATACATGATATTATACTTACACACATTATTACACCATATGTCTCTTATAAGTAAATAGAGTGTAGCTCTTTGTGTATCTTATTTTTTATACCTGAATTACATCAAAGATTCAATAATTAATACTTTCTACCTTGTTATTTTCCTAATGGCTGTCCATAGTAATAGAAGCCGACATAATATCCTGTTCAACGACCATTAGTGCAAATCTTGCCTCTCGTAGGATTATGTAGAAGCACAGCGTTATCTATCCCAACTGTACTGTCCATACACACACATCATGATTCTTCCTTTCTATGCCCCTTTCTTTGTCTACACCTGTCAAAGATGGGCACTCCATTGTCATTCAACTAACTTAAGTGCTTGAACTCAACAACACAGTCCAGCATTCCACAACAATGGTGAGTTATCCAAAGAAGTTGTTGACCATAGCCATTTACAGCTCAACTTAATATTATGGCCCCACGATGTATACTTCATTTTTATACTTTTCTGCTGGATGGTTAAGACCTAGATAGAGCAAGATTTATATACCAACACATGTACTTTATGTTTCTTATGAGGTCAGTGAAGTCTCCTCAGGGTTTATCTTATAATCCTGTACCTTATTCTGTAGATCCTTTGTCTGTGTCATCCAAAAGTTACATTTCTTGTTATTTAGGTCTTGCTTTATCTTGGTCTTAACTATCCAGCAGAAAAGTGTAGAAACGAAGTATGAAAAGTGAAGCTATGTTAATATGCAGAGCTGTGGAAGGCTCAAGTCATCAGATTCAGACATTGCCAGTCCTGAGGATAACCCACTACTATTGTGGACTACTGGACTATATTGGAATATTTTGCTGAATTGATGCACCTACAATATTTGGATGGTAATAGAATACCCATCTCTGACAAAACTAAACAAAAAAGGGGATATAAATGAAGGACCATTTTGTATCTGTATATTCAAAATAGAATAGATATATAGCTACTTTCTCTTAATTCAATGGGAAGAAAGATTTGTACTAATAATGTTTGGACAGGATATCATGTCTGTATCTTGTGCTACGACTACTACAAAGTCAACAATATGCAATGTATTAATTATTGTAACTCTCCTATCAACCTATATGAAGCTGTCTCATTATAATTTTTCTCAATAAAATTAATTTTAGAAAATATATAGCATAAGCAAGGACTTTATGCACCAGAAGCCAGGACATGGTGGATTTATTACCAATATTCTTTATCAACATTGTGGAGGTTTACTTTTTCCCCACAACCTCATCATCATTCATTGTTTTTGTTGATAGACATTCTGTCTGGTAAAAGATGAAATCTCAGTGTTGTTTTCATTTGCATTTCTCAAATGTCCTGGATGATGAAATTTTTTTACATATTTATAGATCAATTTTATTTGTAAGAATTCATTTGAATTGCCCATTGTATAGGGTTTTTTTGTCCTTGAAAAGGTTAACTTTTTTGAATTATTTATATAATCTAGATATTAGTCTTCTGCCTGGGAAGTATCTGCCAAATTAATCTTTTTAATTCTGTGTAATATCTTTATTCTGCTGATGGCTCTTTTCATTGTTCAGAGCTCCTTGATTTTGTTAACTCTTTTGTTGAGTCTTAATATTTATATACACTTAGTGTTCTCTTCAGAAAGTCCTTGCTTATTCTGTATCTTCAAGTTTACCTATTTTATCTTCCAGTAGATTAAGCATTTCTACTTTAATATCTAGATCTTTAATCCATTTTGACATAGCATAGTCATAGATATGAGTCTTCTGTATGTGACTAACCAGTGCTTCCAGTACCAGTTTGTTTGTATATGTATATATATATATATATATATATATATATATATATATATATATATTTAGTACAGGGTCTACATGGTCTTACACAGATTGCACTCATCCTTCTGTTTTCAGCATCCCAAGTGGTGGGATTACAGGGGTGCGTCACCACACCCAGTCTCATTCACCTTCTCATCGTGCCCCAGGGACGGGGCAGGCACAGCAAGCCAGGTATCAAATCCCGGTCACTGCACTCTGCATACATAGGTGCTTTAGTCCACTGAGCTATCTGGCAAACCCTTCAGTACCAGTATTTAAAGAGGCAACCTTTTCTTAAATATGTGCTTTTGCTGCCTTTGGAAACTATCAAGTGACTGTGTTTGGGGTTGTTTCTGCATCCTCAATTCTGATATACTGGGGCTGGGAGATGGCTCAGTGGAATAAGTGCTTCCCTAGCAAGCACAAGGGCCTGAGTTCATTCCCCGGTTCTGCAAAAAAAAAAAAAATTCTGATATACTAATTTAAGCATCAGGTTTTGTGGCATGGCACTACTATGCTATTTTTGTCACCATACAAGCAGGAAAATTTTCACATCTACATTGTCGCCCATTTCTCCCAGCAGACCTGGCTGAAATCCAACAATAGTACTCATGGCACCTCCTAAATACTTGGATTCCCTGAAATTTCCTTTACGAGATCAGTTCAGCCTTATAGAAAATCTTAGGATATAAATAAACTGTAGAGAAATTATTTTGCAGGGTGACTTATGCATGGCTTCTATCAAGTTTTCAATCATGTCTTCATTCCCAACCAAATCGCCCATAAAGTGTGAGTTACTCTAAGGCTTCTCTAGCTCAAATCTCCAAACTTCCAAACTTTTCCCTCAGTCCATTTCCCAAAGGTTCTGAACTACATAGCAAAGTATAGTCACAGCAACTCCACTTCTCTACCTATTTTCTGTCATAGTCACTTTCCTGTCAGTGGAACAAACTACCCAACACCAAGAAATTTAAAGATGTAAATGTTTCATGAGGCTCATAGTTTATGCCACAGTCTGCTGGTTCCAATCAAAGTTCATTCCACTGCCTATTAGTTTCAGTCTGAGTCCATCCAAGTCTTCTGGCTTGAATTAGAAAAGGCATAGTGGAAGGGCTTGGTACATGAAAGTTGGTCAACCCATGGCATCCCAGATGCATAAAGGAAGTGAAGGGAGAAACTAAAGACAAGAATTCACCCTTCCTGCTCACTTTTCCTGGTTCATCTCCTTCAGCTAGGCCCCACCACTTAAAGGCACATTAAACTATGAGCTCAGCAATGGATTAATCTTCCGATGAACATATTGTCTCTATGATCCAATAAGCCTCCAAAATTACAGCCTTTGAAAATGTGAGACTTTAAGAAACATTGAGGGTCTAAACTATAACATACACCTTCACTGTGTTATTAATGAGAATCCTCCAATATTATATTAGGATATAGCCAAAACAGTAGCTATAAAGTACTAGGGAAGGACACACTCAGAATTTTATTACAGTATGGTAATTGAAAAATGCTAAGATGTTTGTTGCATGCAGTAAGATTTTGAGAAACATAAAAATGCCCCATAATAATGCACCTATCATAGTGACTAAAAATTGTCCTGGAGGTCCAGGGAGATAGTTCAGTAATTCTACTTGCACTTGCCTGGCAAGCACAAGGTCCTGAGTTCAATCCTTGGTACCACAAAAAGTATGTCCTGTGCACCTTTTGTTCCTTATTGCAATGAAATAAAACATTATAACATACAGGTAAAAAGTTAAACTGAATTTTGACAACCACACTTAGAGGTCTCAGAATAGACCTGCAGATCAGTTGAATTAAGAAAGTAAGCACTCTTACTTTTAAGCACAAGGTATTAGAAGTTTATCAGTAAAACATTCAAAAGTTACAATTCTACTTTTTTTCAAAAGTTACCATTTAATTTTCAAAAAAATGCATAGTATATACACTTCAACTATTTTTCATTTGACAGATGAGGAAACAGAGGTATCTCTGGACCTATCAAAGTCCCATTTTCATATTTTATAACTACAGATAAAAAATTTATGCAGATATTTAAGGTGGGATACATAGGATAAAGTATGAACATATAAGTGTATAAAGAAATCCAAACTATGTAACTTCAGTACAAGGCCTTGATTATTCCCTTAAGAAAAAAATATTAATGATAGAGAAAAACTTTTTGAAACAGTGTTAAACCAAGGAAGCACTCGTTATATAGTAGAAAAAAAATATTTCTAAGAACTGGGGACAATAGCTCAGTGGTTAAGCACCTTCCTGAAAAGCACAAGGTCTTAAGTTCAATCTCTGGTACCAAAATCAAACAAAAACACAATGTATACCAAAAATTTACTTGAGTATTTGTTAAATAACTATTACCTGAGTCTTCCATATGGAAGATGCTCTCATAGGTGCTAGGAACATAACAGTGACTAAGAGGTACCTCAAGAGTCTGTAAACCAGGTAAGAGGGACAGAATTTGAAGAATGCCATTGTAATTCATTGATTATAATAGGTCTTACAAGGAAATTAGAAGTATTGGAAGGTGGTAGATCTAGCTCCTATAAGTTGCCCTCAATAAACAATTTATGGAAGATTATTGAGGATTCCATTGCTCCTCTCTCCAACAACAAAGACATACTGACTTCACATGTTTTAAGGTTATAAAAAAAATAAAGACAATCTGTAAAATTAGAAGTTCTATGCCTAGCACAGATTATTTTATAGGAAAGTAATAATAACATTCAAAAGGAACACAAATAATTATAACCATGTTAAGGCCTCTAGATCATTCTAGGGAGGGGCTGTTTTTCATTAAATTCAGCCTCTAAAACCAGTAAACCTTAGTTGCAAAATTAGAAAAAAGAATACTTAAAGTTATACAGACATGTAGTAATGAATACAGATATGAAAATCAACAAATGGGGAGTATATAAAGCAGTGAGAGGATACAAAGAATCTGAAAATGATTAGATCTTTTTTTAAAAAAATCTCTAAATGTAATTCATCACATTCACAGATGAAAAGAAAAAATATACAATAATCATAGACAATAGAATACCATAATTAGGAGCATGCGTATAATGTTTAAATGTGAAGGGGATCAATATGTGTTATGCAAGCTCTTAATACTAAAACAAAAAGAGAGTCCAGGGAGCAGATCTCTTGGATGTCCTGTCAGACTCCTGTACTCACTAGTTATCTATCTGACATAATAAATTCTACTATTAGGAGATTTTGATGAATTCAAGCACCTACAATATACTTAAATGACAATGGAATGCCCATCTCTGACAAAACTAACCAAAAAAGTGGGATAGAAATGAACGACCCTTTGCATCTATATACTCAAAATAGTTAGGATAGATATACAGCTCCATTCTCTTAATGCAATGAATACAATTTGTTATAATAGTGTTTGAGACAGGACATCATGTCTGCATCTTGTACAATGAATAACAACTATGACAACAATATGCAATGTATTAATTCTTGAAAATGTGCCAGTAATAGTTGTGAAACTGTCTCATTGATATTTGTTTCTCAATAAAATTATTTAAAATAAATAAATAAATTCCACTATTCATTAAAAACAGACAATTAAATAGAAAAACTGAGATTTTAAGAATATGTCTACATTAATCTAGCTTTCTAAATTTAGTAATTAATATTTCTCAGTTTTAAAATCTCAGCTATCTGCAGCCCAATCGAATATGTTACTGAATTGCTAAAATGCGATTCTTTGTATGTTTCTTCAACTAGTAAATCAGATACATTGATAATCCATAAATGTACTAATATAAATGTTAGCAACATTGGTATGATATATTAGTCTCAGCAATGTTTCTTTATGCAGTGTGGATTAGTGTGTGCCATCTGCATATTCAAATGCAGAAGTAGAAATTATTCCAGATATTAGCTCTTAAATTATGAGTCTGGAATGTTGCAAAATCCTTCCCTGTCAGTACGAATATAGATGTAGGAGAAGAAAAACAGCTTAGCTAATAAAACCAGAAATATTTATGGCAACAGGACTTTCTCTAATTATCTTTACAAGTGAATTAAAATGATGTGACACTAAACCAATGAAAATATGTGATCTGAGATAAAAGAAGCAGAAAGAAAAAAGAAAGGTATCCTTTTGGCATCATATACTAAAAAGGGTAACATTTGGGGAAAAGTTTATGAAACATTTTGATCTAGTGTCTCAATACTAGCAACAGCAGTAACAAGTGGGCCAGTGAGATAGCTCAGCAGACTAGGCACGTGCTTAGGCAAGCACAGGAATAAGAGTTTGATCTCCTGCACCAAATAAATAAACAAATAAATAAATAATCACACCAAGTGATAATATATCATTAAATTACACTTATCACTACAAGGAGGTGTAAGGAAAAAGGAGTCAATCACACACCAAAATGTTTTTTTCCAGAGAATAGTACATACCCTTGTGTAAGGCATACAAATTTGTATCACTTCAGAAGAAAAAAGCGGAAAAAGGGCTGCCCAAGGCAGGTAGGGACCCTGAAGTTCGTCATGCTAAGGAAACTTTATCCTAATTCAAATCTATACCATCTTCTAGGATGGTAGGAAACTCATTGTTCTTAGTACTTTGACAAAATATCCTTTTACCACATATGCATCACATTAGGTCCAACCACAGCCCTGAAAAGTAAATTGTCATGTGCAAAGACAGGATTTTTAGCACAACACGGCAACTTATTCAATAAAATTTTCATAAACTTAAAACAAATATTCCTCTAAATGTCTATATTCACAATTGTTTCCAATAGCATTTTTATTTCTGCCATATGATTTGTGTTTAATTTCTTTTATTCTTTAATGAAACTACAAAATACTATTAAAACAAAAAAGTACAAATAATACAGAATTTTACTAAGTGAAATAATATGAATTTCACAGTATTTGTTGTATTGCATACTGGCATCTTCAAATTAGTTGTCCATATTACCAGCTATATGTATGCAAAATTGGAAGACGAAAGAAAAACATATCGTAAGGAATTAAGGCATAAATGAAAAATAATTTTAAAAGGGAGAAAAATCTAATTAAGTACTTTGTTTAGACAATTGTACTGTGGATTTCTGCTGTATTATAGAAAAGAGCTGTTAATATTGTTTTTTTTTAAGTTTGTTCATAGTTTTCTTTCTAACATTTAGATTGTTCTTTTCTCTAATCAGCCCAAACCAAACGATGAGTATTTTCAAAAAGGCTGAGATCCTGCTGTTCCCTCAACAGAAATGTACTAGTTTTTCATGAGGCATGACTGCTTATCATTGTACATAAAACACAAGAGTAGTCTCATGTTAACTTGAAACACATTGCTGTTTCTTCTTCACAGTGCTTGCATTCATTTCTTAAAGAACCTTAAGACATTGGTCCAGGGAGATAGCTCAGAGACATAAGCACCTACCTTGAAAGTGCAAAGTCCTGAGTTCGATCCCAGTACCTCAAAAAAAGACATAGAAATTCAAGAATAAAAATGGACCAGGAAAGATCATCTTGACTGAAGTTTACAACTATCACTAATTATGTATGTGATTTGGGGAGTCTTAACTAATTCAAAACAAATCAGTAAAATGAGAATTGTGGCAACATTTAATTTGCAAACCTTGTGGTATTTTACATGAAAAATGGAGCAAATGATGCATATCAAAGAATTCTGTACCATGCATGGTAAATGAATTATTAGATTTTATTACAATTAGATTACCCCTTAAGTGAAACAATGATCCTTAGGAAAGCGCACACCTCAACCTACAATTATCAGGTATCAATTTGCCAATCGGAGTCATCACATGGCTGGCCAGGGTTTGGGGTATATTTTATATTGTAGCACAAACTTCTTGTGAAGCAGTCTAGCCCAGTAGAGGATGTTCTATGCTTACAGGTTCACCATGATTCCCAGGTTTTTCCCTGAAATAACAATATGGCACCAGCATGCACGAGCAATCCTAAGGGAGATTCCAGTGCTATTCTTAGCTCAGTCAGGTTAGGGTAAGATAATAAACCTCATGTTAACATTGCAAAGATTAGTTTTCAACAGCTTTAATATCTTGAATCTCAAAACAATTTTGAGGGGCTCTCCAAATTGCTCAGCAGATTAAATTGACTGCAAGCAGGCACAGGAGTCAAGGGTTCACCAGCCTGCCATGCGGGCCCCACCCTTGTGTCTCTGAAATGTTAATTGAGACTGGGCATGATGGTGCACACCTGTAATCCCGACTCTTAGGAGGCTGTAAACAGACAGATCACTAATGAGACCTTGAACACCCTTCCCTAAAATACAAAAAAGGAAAAAAATTACAAAACCATGAATTCTTTATAATCTTCGTTTTACAAATAAAGAAACTAAGGCTAAAGTTAAGTGGATGGTTGGCCAAAAGTCATCAATAAGTTATCAATAGGAGAGGTAAAAACGAGATCCAGATATTTAGATTGCAGGACTCCATTTCTATACTTTAGAAACTTCCATAGCTCCATGAGAATTATAAAACATTGGGGGGAAAGTTTTAAAAATGTGAGTTTTGAATGAGGACCATTTGGCCAAACCACAGATGGGTGTGAAGAACCAAGTTTATAACAATCACTTTGCATCAATAGCTGCTGAATGAACTCTGTACTTCAATTTATTAGGCACTCATGGAAGAAATGCTTTATTCTTTTGACACAGAATAATAAGAATCTGCAAACAAGGAGCAATAAGGACTCTGTAGGCTTATCACAATGATAACGTTTCACAGCTTCCTTGGCAATCTAAAAATACAGGGTCTGATATTCAGACAGATTGTGAAGTTAAGCTCAACAGCCTAGGTTGAGCTTCTCTTCTAGAGGATTAACAACCTAAGTTTGCAGACAAAACTTAGAGAAAAAGGAGAACCACAAGGACAGCCAACATTTTGGCACTAGCCTTTCAAGGTCAATTAAGACTCAGGTCATATGATAACCCATACTATAACATCATGCAACTTAGTTGTGTCCCAAATTTGTGATCAAGGAGATTATGGGGTCACAAAGGAAAGTAGTAGATGATGTAGAGTGTATCTATGGAGAGCTGCATTGAGAGAAAACATTCTCTCAGGCTTTCACAGAGAGCAAATCGGTCAAGCAATGGCCGTGACTCATTAACACGGCTAACATAAACAAAGGATCTACAAACCGCGGTACAGAGTCTCAGAATAAATTCTGTGGGTATTTGATTGACCTCAATCAGATACAAAAACTACAATTCTTGTTACATAGGTCTTGCTTTATCTTGGTCTTAACCATCCAGCAGAAACATATAAAAACAAAGTATAAGTAAAGCCATATTATTATGCTGAGCTGTAAAAGACTCAAATCAACAACTTCTGACATTGCCAGACATACAGAAAACCCAACAGTATTATGGACTACTGGAACATTTTTGGAATATTTTACTTACTGAATTCACACATCTATAATATTTAATTGACAAAACTAATCAAAAAAGGGGATACAAATGAATGACCATTTTGTATCTGTAGATTCAAAATAGGATAGATATATAGCTACATTCTCTGAATTCAATGAATAGAGGGATCTTTTCTAATAGTGTTTGTAAATAGAATATCATGTCTATATCTTGTACAACAAATAACCAGTAAGAAAACAATATACGATGTATTCATTATTGAAACTGTCCTACTAATTTGATTTGAAACTGTGTCACTGCTATTTATTTCTCAATAAAATTACAGAAAAGTATAAAAACCCAAGGTCTCTGCACCTACCTAGACAGAGGCCCTTTGGTCACAATCACTCTCAGTTCTGCAGGATCATCTGTGACACATTGGCCACTCTGGGTTTTTTTGGCCACACTGGGTTTTTAAAAAATCAAATTGGTCCTGTTAAGCACCTGTTAGGCTGTGGGCTTTAGTCCTGTGATCTTCAGAATAAGAAAATGTAGGCTCAGAAAAATTTGAAACTTGTCTAAAGTCACTGTTTAAGCAAGAGACACATTCAGATTTCAAAATCAAAACTTTTAAACCTCCACAGTCCTTTACTTTTGCACGAGTGTTATCTCTCAAAATTATAAAACAAGAATTTAGACATTAAGAACTTCCACTAGACAGTTTCCCATTTGTACTTTCACTGTCAACCTAGTGATTAGGAATGTGAATCATAAATATAGCTACTCTTTATTAATTATTATGTACTTTGTATTATTTTGAATCCTTTCAACTAACCCTGTTACCAATCCATTTGCTTGTGAAGATACAAGGTCAGAGGCACAACATACTTTGTCTTACTAGACCTCAGCCCTGCACGCTAATTCATTTCAATCAAATCCTATAAAGTCTATTCCAATGGCTCTTTCTTCCCTTACACTTGCCTATTTAACAAAGCAACACCAAACTAAAGGAAATTAATTCTGTATTATTCAAATATAATATTTTTAAGTGACATAATAATTGCATACATTTATGCTGTGGAGTAGAATAATTTAAAACATGTATGCAGTGTATAATGATCAACTGATGGCTATAGGTTTTGCATTTCTTTTGTTTATGGTTAATAGAATATTTTACTTCTTTACTGTGCTTTGAGATAATTTAATAGCAATGATTTTACATTTACAAAGTTAAAATAAATTGATACCTGTTTAAGATATTTTGACAAAGTACAATACTTTGGACCAACCCTAAGCTTTATAAAAAAGAAGTAATGGCTGAGGTTATCAATAGTTCAGTCAATGAAAAGTTGGACTTCCCAAAGGAAAAATATAATTAGGCATTCTCTTTTGAGGGTGTGACTACTTTAACAAATGAGCTCTCTTCAAAAACCTAAATAATTAAATAAATGCATGAGTTTCTCGTTGATTTATTTAGAGTTGTAAATTGTTTCCAGAGGTTAATTTTTGCATTGTGTGAACAAGCTATGCGTCTGGAATGAAAGAGGACAGAGATAGACACTTAGATTATGTCTTAATTTCTCAAACTAAAGAAACATTTTAGTATTTGGACTGCTTTAAACATGGACAAGCATTCATAAGAACATTCCATGCTAAGATATATGCAGACAGAGGATAAAAGATTGCTTACATATTCTCAAGGGGATTAAAGCATTTAATGGACAACCATGGTCCCTTTATAATCCAAAAGTTCATAAGATATTGGGGAAAAAAAGTAAAATTTCAATTTGTCAAAATATAACTCCTAAAACTTTACTAATACTAATATTATTACATAAATTATTTATCTTTACATGGACCATTTGATTTAAAATAACTGCATTGAGGACCTCACAGCTGTGACCACATATGGGACAAAGACAGGATGCAGAGCAGCTGGGAAATATGGCTTTGTTGTATTTCAAGAGGATCAATTCAATTATAATCTATTCATGTCTATAGCCATTCTAGAAACCATCATATTTAGATACCCTGATTCTTTCTGGGGACATGCCTGCATAGCTCCTATTTCAGCCCCAACCATTACTATATTCATTGCTGAACTGAGGACAATTTAGTAGTTAAATACTGCAACATTTCTGACAATGACATTGTCTATAAAAGAAACTAGAAATTGTGATATATTTTTCTCATCTAGAAAAGTTTACCATGTATGTTACCATATGGCCTCAAGTGAGATGAATGCCCTGAGAGGCCCACAACCTCCTTCCAGGTCTCTGATATTCTCTCTGCTTTTCAGAAACAAGAGCAACTTACCCTAGAGACTGGTGATCATGCATTTGTTCACTCTTCCCTTAAATGACAATGAAATTTTTATGTTAATGGAAAGAAGAGAGAAAGAGAGGAGAGGAGAGAAAGAGAAAAGAAAGGAGAGCAGAGGAGAGGAGAAAAGAGAAGAGAGATAAGAGAAG
>PVKA01018167.1:0-44369 GCA_004027165.1 Ctenomys sociabilis
TTATTATACTGTATGTCTTATCAGTAAAGAGACTGTAGCTGTTTGCGTATCTTATTTTTTATACCTGAATTACATCAAAGATTCAATAATTAATACTTTCTACCTTGTTATTTTCCTAGCTAGCGGTTGTCCATAGTACTAGAAGCCGACATAATATCCTGTCCAACCAAAATCTTGCAAACAACCAACCGGCTGCTTTGGATTGAGCCAAATCACAGCTAAATAAATATAGAACCATTTCTTAAATACATACCAGAGAGATCATTTCTCTGTAATATTAATATTAGAATGGATTAAAAGCCAGATATTTATAATTATGCGATATAATTATTACATTAGGACATGTATATAAGTAAAATTTACAAAGATGAAATAGATGCCAAGGATTTTTCTAAAATATAGTCACGTATTATGTACAAGACTAATTGTGACTTTAAAGTGCTAATTGTGACCTTACTCAATAGCTACACTTTTGCTTATTTTTAAAAGTTTTATACCACATTTAAAACATTCTCATGGAATTTTATATTTTACTATTTTAATTTATAAATCCAGAAATCTTTTAAGTTTGCCAATACACTATGAACTAACATTTTTATAAACAAGTATTTTTTGTACAATGATTACATCAGCCCAAATTTTTACAATTTATTTTTATACATTTTGGAAGCAGTATGTCATGTTACAACAAGCAGAATACTGAGAAATAGTCTTCTGGTTCAACCTCAGCCAGCATGCAAACTATTTGCCTGTTTCCTAAGCTGTAAAATGGGAATTATAATAATAATAGCATATTACATACAATTACTTTGATAATGAAATGAGGTAAGGGGTGATTAAAAACTCAGGTGCCTAGGCCATAAAGGTGCACAATAAATCACAGTTCCTCCCATCTTTCCTTCCTCCCTCCAATTTCTTCCCGATAGCAAAGACAGAAAAGTTCAGAAAATGTGTGAAAAGTATATAAAGCAATAAAAATGAACCTGTTTTCTGGACACTGGTCTACTGAAAAGTTATGTCCACTTTTGTCAACTATTCCAATGGATAAAAACTACTTTCAATACTTCTACCACTAATAAACATACTGGGCAGCAAATCAGGTAAATGAAAACATGCTAGGAATATATAAATACAAGGATAATGCCGACTATAATAAAGGTGCTCAAAGAAAACATGTTTCTGGGTTTTGCATGGACAAAGAATCCAGCACAGGCCTGAATGGTCGGAGAAGTCTGTGGACACCTGCAGTCTGGCTCTCTATTGCGGAGAGTGAGCTGGTTCTTCCACACAGGGTTTACTGGAAGAACAACGGCCAGCCCAGAGACCAAATGCAAAGTGGAGACTGAGGCAGGCGGGAGTTGCCAGGCAGCACTAGCGCCCCTAGTATGTCTGTTCCTCAGAAGCTAATGGCAGAGGGTCCCAGGGTTGGCAGCAGACCTCCGGACTCACACTTCACTCTGAGGACACATCATCCACTTAGTTATCTCTCCCTGCTTCCTCTAATTCAACAGAAAATTCCAATGAAAACACAGATTTTCAAGAAAATTTTAACTACAGAGTTTTTAAGAAATGTCATAAATGAATCCATTATTGAGTTGTATTTTAATATCAAGTAGGCTATGATCAACATAAAAAATACTTTCAGGTGAGTATGATCAGGAGATACATCCTTCACTAAAAAGAGGTAAACAAGAAGTATTCAATGAATATTTTTTACTAAAGATATTATGACTAGATATTAAATAAGTTACCCCAGATATAATGAGTCTCAGCTCAAACTTCGGGAGCATTTATTCCATTAGATTGTTCATGCTACATAACTTCCTTTTGCACAGAAAAATATTTATATGCAAAGTGTACTGATGGTTTGAATTATCTGGACAGCTAAGATGTAGGTATGCTGGTTGTGGCTTCAGGTACACCAGAGGTTAAAAACATGTGAGGTAACAAATTCCACAGAGACTGCATGCTTTAAAATTGGTTATTAGGTCTACGTTCCATTGAAATCAGGGAATCTGCTAGAGTCAGGCATTTGAGAAGCTCAGGGACTGAATAATATAACTTCTTACCACAGCAAGACAAACTAGAGACCTGAGTTACTAACAGGAAGCTTAACGGATTATGCTTTGGAAAACACAACCATTTAGAATAAGCAATATTTTAGGCAACACTTTATAATTTCATATATCAACAATGAACACACATTTCTTGGCCATAAAAATGCTGGTTGTCCCACTGGAATAAAGTAATAATGTAAAAATTCTTCAGAAATGTTGGTTTTGTTTCTAAATTTTGTTCCAGAAGGATCACTCCACAATATCAAGAAAATAGTTTCTACATATGCACACTACAAAAATTTAGCATGTACTCTGACAGTAAGAGGGAGATTACAGAAAAGGAAGCAGGCTGGGAACATGGCTGAACCCCGGACACTGCACAAGTCTGTCTTCAGCAGGAAGGACAGCATGTAAGGAGACCTAGGCTGGGTCAGTTCTTCCTGCTCAAAGCGTCTGGAAGAACACAGCAGGCACGGAGATCACATTAGCACCTGGCTAGAGAGCACAAGGACCCAAGCTGAAAGCTGCAAAGAGCATTTACAAGGCCGCCACTGCCCTCTCCGAAGTACAGCACCAATAACTCTCAGATTCTCTGGGTGACAGGGCAGCCCTCAATCTCACTTCTTGTTCTCCTCATTCCAAATGCTGGTCCTAAATCAACTTTCAACATGGAGATAATATCGTTCAGCAGATGCCCATTCAAAAACTGAATAGCTTTATTAGCAAAAGCCAACACACACATTAGAGGATCAGATGACAGTAAAGCCCTGGAGGACAGAAACAGAAGCACAGCGGAACCTGAAGAAGTCAGAATTAGTGATAAGGAAGAGCATAAGGGTGTGCTAACACTGATGTTGACTTAGCAAACTCTTATTTCATAAACAATGAAGTTCAATTGTATAAACAAGATTATAATGTGATTATTTTAAAACACTTAGGAGAATAACTTCTCAAGCATTTTAGAGATACCTATTTATATGTGGAGGAGAATATAAATGTTTGCAGAATAAATTAGCTAAGGAATGAATATGGATAATTAATGTACTAATTACAAATCAGTAATGTTTGTTATAACAAGTAACCTAAAAACCTCTAAGAAATGACAGTATGAATTAGAAATGAATGAAGTATATTATATTTACCTTGTTTTTCTGCACTGTTGCAGAAAGGTATTTTTATTCTATTTTTTATGTTTGAAATTCAGATGTTTCAAAATTGCACTCTGGGAATTAGAAGGTTCCAAAGTGCTCTCCCCTGACAGCACTCAGCATAATGCTGTCCATGAGGCCCTAATACTTCCTGACAGACAGCTCGCTGCCCTTCGCGTAAGAAATGAAAACACACCATGGAATTTGGGGAGGTACAAAGTTAAGCAAATAATCGTCTGTGCTGCCTCAGTGCAGCGGCCCAGCCTCCTGGCCCAGAAACAGCAGGCAGGCTCGAACCCAGACCCTAACCCTCATCTCTCCTATGCGGCAGGGAGCATGGCAGCAAAGATGCCAGGAGGATCCTATTCCAAGTCAAAATTAAAAGCATTCCAGCGTAGGAGGGCTTCCTGCGTCACACGCGGATCTGGGCTGCTGGGACACAGACTTTACTTTTATCTCCTACAGACAGCCAACTTCTGATCAGACACCTGGTATCTGCTCAAGAACTTCACCAGCAAACAGAGGTCTTGCGCTGTGTCGCTTGCGGTGAAAATCACACTGTTTGGTCTGTGCACTTTCGAAAACCGAGCTATTTGAGACACTGCGGTGGAAACAGCTTAGTCACCTACTAGTGAAAAGATTCCCTTTAGAAAAGGGCTCTGAAGTATTGTTGATTTTGGTCCTCTCTCTCTCTCCTTCCTTCCCTCCCTCGTTTTTTAATTTGGATTGTTATAATATTTGTTCAGGATCTCTGAGGTGACCCAAATGAAAAACACGACTTAAACGAAGATCAAAAAGTATCACCTCATTGTCTGAATAACATCACCCTGAATTGTGACATTTTCTGTTAACACATCAGGTTGAAATATTTTAGTCAATGTTACTTGAATAACCTGAACCAGAGAAAAGAGCAGAAGCAACCAGCCCCCTCCTTTGAACATAATCAATACATTAAGATCTATAGCTAAGGTACATTTGCACTCACTAGTAATACATGAAAGAGCTGATCAAGGAAATTTCTCCCTTGCTTAGGTAGCAAGCCAGGTGTGCTTAGCCTAGAAAAATCTGAACTGCCTGCCAAGAATGGTATCTCAGGTAAGGGAGCCAGCTAAAACAATTGCACATTGTTTTGGATAACAATGCTTTCTATCTATATCTAACTGCAATCTGTGAAGTTAATTTCTGCATCCCTTTCTACTCTGCATGCTCGTGTGCATATCCTGTACATCTCCAAGCCCCCACCAAAACGTTAGTAAAATGCAAAAGCACTTATCTACAGGAAACTTATGTGGGTTATCATAACAACACAGAGTACATTTAATTAATCACACTTCCTTTGATATAAATGACCATCTATGGTCACAGAGAGAACCAAATTAAACAAACACTAATAACATGGCAAGGAGAGCAAGCTAAACATTAGTTTTGCACAGAAGTTTTGATGACTGGTGCATAGGTTAGGAAATTAGGTGTACTCATATATGATTTATTAAATGATTGGGGATTTCATTATCATTTATGTGCTGATCAAGTGAGCACCAATTAAAGATTTTAAAACTTAAATTTTCCTAACAGAGTCATTCTTCATATTGTATTTAAGGCTAAAATAGAAAGTATTTTGCATTTTGTTATATACTTCAACAATAAGAAAACAATTTACTTACTTCTGGATACCCTCACAAGTTCTGACACATTAAAGACTCCAGATTTTACAAAACTATCCTCCAGGTATCCTGAAAATAAACAGAGGGAAGAGAATCAACATAAGCACAAAGATTCTTTGAAAAGTTCATTATATAGTAGAATTTGTTCATTTTTTAGACCAAAGGTTAGATCAAAAACTAAGAATGCTTATAATAAAGCCAATTAAAAGCAGAACTCTTATGAATGCTTGCCTGTTTAAATAAAAGTAAAATGTTTAGATGCTAAATAAACTGCTAAGAAATTTCTCTCTTTCTAAGCACACAAAGCAACCGGTGTGGTTTTATTTCCATGACCCACGCACAGTGAATGGAGGGTCAGGACACTGTGAATTCATCTGACTCCAGAGCACCTGGTAGGCCAACTACCCATTTAAAAGGGGGAGGGGGAGAAAAAGGAAAACCACAACCACAATTAGCACTTTGTTGGAAGTACTTCAAAGATCTCTTGAAACCACTGTTCTTTCATGAATCCTTGCCTGATTAAAGCCAGCGGAGCTGCTAGGACTCCCACTCCCAGCCTGCTCCAGGGTCAGCGGCACAGAGGCAGGGCCTGCACACACGGTGGACACTTCCTACAGCATGTTGTTCTGTGCACCTTAATAGACCTTGCTTGAGCAATTTCAGTGCTCTGCCTCCTCTCACTACTATTCCTTGCACCCCCTTATTTCAAGAACTGAATGTTTTATGCAAGTGACAGTGAAAGTCCATGACCCTTATGCAACACGGAGGCACTGGGTCCACAGGGACTGTGAACTGTACTTCAGGAGCTCAGAAAGTCCCATGAACAGCAACAACCCTGTGACCTCAGTCCCTTCAAGGGGCTGCATACAGTGAGGAGGGCCAGATTCCTTGGAAGTTGGGACACAGCTTCCTTTCTGCTGCCTCGGGGAGTAAGGATGCTCTGAGTATCCGCAGATTTGAAATACGGGGAGGGAGGAATTAGACTGCAAGAACTGGCAATTTGGTTGATTTTACAGAATTTTAGGGCTGCCTGAGGTATCACTCGGAGACAAGTGGATGGCCTGGCAAGACAGAGCCCTGCAGCCAGAATCCTAGCCTCGGTGGCCTCAAATCTTGGCCATGTTGCTGGACCTCTGTGTGCTCCACATTCCTCAGCCCTGAGTTAGCAATGACACAATCATCTAATCATCTGCCTGACAGAGTGGCTGTGACTTCAGAGCTGAAAGGAGAAAACCCATGGTAAGCACTGGTTAGATAGACATGCTGAGTGGGACCAGCCAGTGAGCCAAAAATCAGCCACACACTGGACTATGAACACAGACTGCAAACATTCCTGGATTATTTCTAAGTCTTTATTTAGAAACTATACCAGAACAAAAATCACCACATTGTTTTTCAACCACACACAGCTTGAAAAGGAGGAACACCATTTAACTGGACATCCGCGCTCCCCAGCTGAGGGCAGGCTGCTACCTGAGCAGCGCACCCATCCGCCCCCTCTACAGAAGCACAAGGGAGAAGATGTGAGGAGGAACTGCAAGACCCCCCCCATAGGGATAAACTTAGAGCACATATGAAGCCATTACTCTGAAAACAGATTTTTAAAAAGAATAATAACAAAATGTTCCCACCTGATTCACTTCTATTTTAAGAAACTCGAACAATCAGTTTTACACCAGCATAAATTCATTTCACTGACTGCCCAGAAAGTTCGACGGAACCTAAACCATACCAAGTTCTAAAAGACATGAATACTAAAAAAGAGCTAATTTACCACCTTTTCTTCTATGAAAAAGAATGTTTGTCATCTTCTAGACCAGTAATTTATTGCTATATTTTTCATTCTGTTAGTTTTAAAGCCTAGCTCATTACTTTATACACAGTACACTCAACAGGGTAAATTTGCAGAAAATATAACATACAGCAATTAATAGAAAACCTTTAGCACATCAATTTCATGAGACAAGGTCAACTGGTCGCTTGAAATACCTGCCCCCGCGTCCCTCTCAGCACCCCCTAATTAGACAAGCTTCCTGCACACCCCACTCCCTTCTGTTAGCGGCCACCTACACCTTCGCCCCCTGCTCCCTCCTGCTCTTCTACTTCTCTTCCTGGGTCTGGCCAGAAACAATCTCTTTCCTCTGTACTCAAATCGCACTTAGCTTGGAATTATTAAATCTTCAGATTTCCTCCCTCTGAGCCTCAATGACAAGTTCATTGCCTATATAGAAAGGAATTACTAAATTAATACAGGACACAAATTTAAAATTTCACTTGGTAAAATCAGGCCACAAACTACTAACCCAGTAACTTTGTAATGACGTGGATACCGGGGCTTACAAAGGACAGACAGTGCCTTCTCCACTGCCACTCACTAGCACATAGAAGGGAGGAAGACGCTAGGCTTCTGGGCAGCGGCAAGAGTGTGGTTACGGCCCTATCCCAACCCAGCCCTCCCCTTGGCCTTCAAGACAAAATAATACCCAAAGGCTCTGAACTGTTTCCATAGCCGGAGCTCAAAAATACATGAAATATGAGCCACTCAAATAGCTCAGTGGATTAAAGTACCTGCAAACAGGCACAGGGGCCAGGGGTTCAATCCCCAGGCCTGCCATGCTGTCTCCACCCCCAGGGCACCTGAGAAGGCAACTGAGACTGGGCGTGGTGGCACACGCCAGTAATCCAAGAACTTGGGAGGCTGTAAACAAGTAGATCTATGAGTCCTTTTTAGTAATGAGACCCTGAACACCCTGTAGGCCCTTGCCTGAAATACAAAAAAAAAAAAAAAAGAAATAAACTCCTAAGTGAACAACTGTTGAACATTCAAATACATGGACTACATAGCATATAATGCACATGTCAACATGTAGAACAATGGGGTCTGTTCTTCTTACACCCGGGAGCCATCAGCCAGAGCACCATCTACTTCTAGTCCCACAGACAGAGATGAGCCGGGTCTACTAGGAATCGCACAATGAGGGAGAAATCAGCACCCTCCAGTGGGTTGTGCCCAGGATACATGGGCAGTCCAACATGGCAGATACTACGCCCACCTCCCTGAAATGGTGAGGTGAGTTAGGGTTAGGGTTAGTGTTTGGGTTAGGCAGAGGGCGCCAGGTCATCTCTCCACTCACCACCCCAATTCCTCAAGTTCTAGGAATCCAAACTCTACCAGGAAAGTTAAAAGAGGCTTTTTACTAAATCTATGAAGAATTTTTTTCTTCTCCTTTTTAATTTCTTAAAACTTTTTTTTTAACCAACTTTCCACAGTTATATCTAGACAACTAGTTTGAACACAACAATGTGCAGGACAACGACAACCAAGAAAAGCCACTTGATGACACAGGGTTTCATGCCTACATGGTGCACAGAGGGGCTTTCATGCCTACATGCTGAGTGCTGGGGACGGCTGAAGGTTAGCCAGCCTGGGCATGGATGGGAATGGGGGTGGGGGCAGGGGGCAGCCAAAGCAGAGGGCTGCTGCCTGCATCTACCTTTGTGCATAGCATGCAGACCCTACTGAGCACACTTGACCCAAGACGAAGTGAAGCAAAGAAGGAAATACTGGGTGTCACAGGGCCTGGCTAGCTCACTAATGCTGCTTGCTTGGGGATGGATACAAGAGACAATGCCTGAGGACTTGCAGAGTACCGAGAGGACCTGACAACGGATGAAGAGCCCTGCAACAGTGTAAAGGCTTGGACACAACCAGAAGGGCACTACTGCTAGAATAAAACTCTGTAGCCTCCTAGTCATGAAGTCTTTCAGAAACATGGTTCTCACATATTCCACAGGCCACCATAAATCACAAAAGCTGGCACAATGGTCAAAGATCTTTAAGTAATGTGGATACATTCCTATAATACATTTCCTTCATCTCTCAAAGGAACTATGAGCCTCTCTGATCCAGAGTTGCTGCTCAATGGTGACAGAGCAATATCGTGCAACAGCTTAAACCAGGGGGAAAGCCCTGTGTCGGTGCAACGCTGTATTTATACTATGTGTATGCTTCTAAAGTATAAAATGAAACTGAGTATGAAATAAAGAGCTACACAAACCAAAGAAGTCTCACTGCCAATATCAAATTATATTATTTTACTTTTTTTATTTTTCTCTAACAAAGGAAACTGTAAATCACTACTCACAAGTTAATATAGTGTTTAACCCCCTTTGCAAACAATAACAGAGGGACACAATGGCATATCTAACTGTTAATATCTCAAATTATAATCAGCACCATTTGACTGTTAAACAACATTTACATAGCAAATCCAAAGGAAGACTGATAACACTCATTTTTATGGTGTACTGTGTTCTATTCTTGAAATGTAAAAAAAAAAAAAAAAGAGCCACACGGAAAGCAGTTATTAAATTCATGAAAGCTGCCTTCAAGTACTTGAAGAACTGTTGATGCAGATTTTTCGCTGCACTTGTTTTGCAGTAGTTTCAGGAGCCGTTCTTTGGCTCAATAGCAAATTTGTCATCCAATGAGAAAAGCCTTGAAAAGGAATGTGAAAGGGAAAAGGTAACAATATTAATCCACAGATGCCTGCCTGCTGCATCTGCGAAAACCTTCACAGGCGTGAACATGCTTAATGCACACAGTTATCCTAGGAGACACAGTTATCCTAGGAGTTACCCTAGGCAAAGCATTATTGCCATAAGAGATAAGAAAACTTCCATCTACACAGGGAAAAAGTTTCCAGGGACTCTGAATGCTAACATTAGATAGAAGAATTCTCACTTTGGGTAGAAAAACTGGTAAAAGCACCTGCAAGTCTTTGGCTACCATCAGACACCAGCAGTTCTCGGTGTTCCTGTTAGATTTCTCGACCTGTTCATCTGGAGAAGGAACAGGTGGACAGCAGCCACCGCGGGGGTGGGTGCCAGGCCCTGGCTCCAATGGCTCACTTCCTTCAGCAGGGTGTAAAAATGCTTTAGCTTCCACAGTGCAAAGGGGAGAAGACGGGCTTATTCACACTAGCTGTTTGCCAGTCTTATAAAATCAGATAGCACGACTAGCCTGCTGGTGATCTTCTGGCTGTGGGGCTATCAGACATAGCTCTATCTTCAATTTCTGAATAGCTCTGGACTGAACTGGAAATACTGGACATTGCAAAAATAATGGTTGTCTGTATATAAGTGAATCTCAGCCAATAACCAAGGTTAACACTGTATATTTAATTTACAGTTTCTTGGCTTTCAATATAAAATATAAACCTTTCATTTAAGATCAAAGTCACATGAAGGCCACAATTTTATTCCACTTTAATATGTTCCACTAGTGCCATAAGAATAGGGTTTTATGTTTTACTTCAGTATTTTCTTTTAGTTCAGCCTTTTCCTACATGTTTAATGGATACATGTATTTTTCTAGAACTATTAATTTTATAAATAACTTCAGGCCCTTATTTTTTCACTTAAAATTGTACCTTTTTCCTTTCTCTTAGTTTATTATAACAGCGTAACTCCATGACTGCACGTTACATGGCTATACCATACGATATATGGTCCCTTACTTGGCATTTTCTTACTGTTTGGCATTTTAGGTTATTTCCCATTTTTAAAAATACTATAAACAGCATTGCTATTAGCATCCTCACACACACACACACGTCTTTGTCAGCAATTCTCACGATTTCCTTAGGCTGGAGTTCCCAGAAGCAGGATTACTGGGTCAAAGGACACAAACTCTTTTAAAGCTCTGAGTAAAAACTGTCAAACTATTTTTCCATAAAGGTTTTTGCCAAACTACACTCCCCAGGGTAAGCCACAGAAATGGCCATCACACCACCCAGAACTGCACAGCAGTAGGGGATGAGTTTTTAATGGTGACAATTTGTTGGGTATCCTTGCATTAATGTTTAAGTTCCATTTTTTTTGAGATAAAATTGAATTTGTTTCATATGCTTTCTCTGAAGAAAAACATTCCAAACAGAATGCTTTAAAAGACTACAACATAGTAAAAACAGAAAAATATGTAAAACATGAATTGTACTGATGGCTATCCTTTCCTAAAATTAATAAAGTTACTTTTTAGGGATTCCTACTTAGCGATGCTATTTGTTCTCGATCTAGTGATACTTTTCTCACACTTAAAAACTACTCACTTTTTGCTTTTCTCAATTTTTAAATTTTTTACAATGATAATAGCTTTTTAGTATTATCAAATGCTTCTTCAGCAGTAAAAGATATTATACTTTTTTACAACACTTATTTGTATCATAAATTACTGGATTTTTAACGTATTTTGTTGGCTCATGAAAAATAATTCTTTTTTTTTTTTTTTGTATTTCAGGGAAGGATCTACAGGGTATTCAGGGTCTCAGTACTAGATTGGATTCATAGTGATCCACCTGTTTACAGCCTCCCAAGAGCTGGGATTACAGGCCGCACCACTATGCCCAGTCCTCTAATTCTTTTAATTTACTGCTGAATTGGATTGCCCATTTCTTTCACATTTGTCTATATGTGCTTTGAAAGCCTGTGTAGGAATTTTGTGTTTTATTTGTCAAGATTTCATACTAGAATTATTTATAAGCATGCATCATAATGATCTCAATGAGAGCCCATTACTTCTATGTTCTGAAACAGAATAAAGCATGGTTTCATGAAAAGTTCTTCGTAAGTTTCATGAAAACCCACTGGTAAACTGTTTCAGAGAAGATTCTCACACAACTTTTGAGTCTGTCATTAATATTATGCTACTGCTACTCTTCATTTTTGAGATGATTTTATATATTTTAAATTATAGAGTCATAGCTCTATCTTCAGTTTTTCAACCATTTAGAAGTGCTCTGCTTAATATTGAAACAAAGATTAGAAAATACAAATGCCAATCATCACCAAGGATGGCTCTCCATACAAAATTGACTCTCAGTCTGCATTAACCTACAATTCAGTTTACTCTTCAATATGAAATGCAATTCCTGATGGTCACCGAAATGACCTGGGAGTCAGAAATTAAATATAAAATTTTACTACAAACTTCAAGAAAATACTCAGCTCTTCAGAATCTTAAATTCATTAGGACAGGTATTTTGTAGTTCAATAAATGGGCTACACTTACTTTTATGGTGTAATAAAATTATATCAATGCCTTTTATCTTGTCCATGGATGTGGAAATTATACCTGCCCGCACTGGACAAGTAGCTGAAAGGTGGCTAAGAACTTACTTCCAAGCCCAAGTCTGCCACTTACTATGAAAAGCTGAAGTGGGATTCCTTTATTCCACATTTCTCTAAACTGTGAGTTTACATTAAATAACTTCCAAATAATAGTGGAGATAGACCTTTCATTTTTTGAGCAGGAAAAGTAAAACAGTCCAAGAAACTTTAAAAAATTGAGTTAAAGATAAAAGCTGAAATTAACAGGTTAGAAAAGAAATAACGAAAATAAATAAAGAACAAAAATTGTACAGTGCAGCAAACAGAAACATCATCTGCAAGGCTGACTAAAGAGAACACAGACATAGAAGAATAGAAAGGAGACATAATCCCAGAAACCAAACATGAAAAGTCTTCTAAGGGGATAACACCCACAACTTACTGACCACAATTTTAAGGACAATTACTTAGTAAAATAAAAGTAACCAAAATTGCCAAGAAGAGGCAAACCTGAAATAGACCAATTACCCGGAGCTGTGGTTCCCAAAATCTTCCCAAACAGAGGAACCATCAAGGTTTCTTGAAATTAATTTATGCTTGGCTTCCAATCCCAGCTAGTCTGATTTAATTGTTTTTGGATTTGACATGGACATGAGATCTTTTAGAAGTTTCTCCAAGGGATTCAAATGTGTGGCAAGTTTTTGGAAGCCACTATGCTAGCAAGGAATCACATAGAAACACAGACATAACCTGGAGCTTAAAGAAATGCAGGACAGGCTCCATCCTGGATGGAAAAATCAGAATCTGCAGTTTAACAAATCTACAGTGATTCCTCAAGACTTTAGATCTGAAAACCCCCAAGCAGAACATAAAGGTGATTAAAGAACCACCTTTGCAAAATGCGTGAGCTCCAGATGGATGCATAGCTGGATTCCACCTACATTCTATCTGTCCTTTGCGTTTTAATGCTATTTCTACTGTGTCGGGCCTCCGAAAATGATGACAAACTTCCTGAATAAGAAAGCTCTCTTGCAAGTCTTTCCCAAGCCACCAAAACATGAAAATTGAAACTTGTAACCTCATTCATCAAAACGAAGCAAGCAACCAATAAAATATCACCACGTTGAAAATAGCAATGCTATCAAAGGGACGATACAGTACCAACAATAAGGGTTATTCCATAATGCGCAGACCTCACTGTCAGAAAGCCTATCCTTGTGATGAAGGAAAAGCCCCATGACCAATCAGGATGCTCGAAGTGTGCCTGAAATTGAAAAGTGGATTTACCTAATACCAAACCTTCGCCGAACTAGGATGAAAGAAGGCCTTCTACTAAAACCTTTGGTAAGAGCCAATGTCAGATTCTTCTAGGAGAGCACAGCTTGTCATTCCTAGTGTTCCAGCACCCTCCAGCCCCTCCAATTTTCAGTTCTTAAAAATGTAATCTGGAAATGGGCCAGTCACCAAAAGAGAAACTCTGTGTGCTTTCACTTTTAAGTGGTATCTAGAATAGCAAAACAGATGGAAACAAAGTAGAATGATGATTGTTAGGACTGAAAAGAGGGAACAACAAGTAACAGAATTTAGATATTCCAAGGTGAAAACTTTCCGGAGATCAGTCATACAAAACTGTGATTGTACTTAACACTACTGAACTGCACATTAAAATGTTCAAGATGGCAAATTTTATATATTTTGTCACAATCATTTAAAAAAATGTAACATGGAATTTGGGACACCTAATTGTCACTATAAGCCAGAGAGATGGCTCAGTGGAATAAGCGCTTCCCTGGCAAGCCCAAGGACCTGAGTTCAATCTCTGGTTTCGCCAAAAATAAAAAAGATAATTGTCACTATATTTTTCTTTATATTAAAAAGGAACCTTTCACATTGACAATTATGTCTATAATCTTATAACTGTTGAGGCATTATTATGCAGTTTGGTTATTCTAGTCATATTTTCCTACTCCTAACTTTCTGGAAGATCACCTTACCAGCTAGACTAGGTTTTCAATTAGCAATAATCGCGTCTCGGATAAACCTCATTGGCTACGATACTGCCACTGCGCAAAGCTAGACTAGGTTTTCAAATAAACTTACAATGAAGAAAATGAGGAAATCTACTCCCTAAGATCACAAATAATAAAGACTGTATTTCTACTGCCTTTAGAGGCAAAACCCCTTCAATGATAAATTTTTTTCATCATACTTCTAAGCATTCTCTGTCTTGTACTATTTAATGCTGACAAAAACAAATAGATAAGCAACTTGTTTTTATCTGGGACAGTTATAAGCTGCTCTTCATCTAAGAAACACAAACACTTCAAGAGAATATATTTAGCTGCAGGATTCTTTTCAGTACTCTGAGTTAGCTCTTCTGGTCTCATATTTAGCTCACAAGATCTCTTTTTTCTTTCACTGTGTATTTTCCCTAAAAGCTCTCTTTCAGACCCTCCAAGACTACATAAATTATCAGGGAACTTTCTAATCTCTTATCATCCACCATTTTAAACTATTTTTCTCCACTTAGAGAAAATATTTTGCTATTATGCTTTAGATCAATAACTATTCCCACAACATTAGTGCTGTTTTTTTCTCAGCGCTAATTTTAATTGTATAAAACCAAGCTCCCTTCTTCATTTTCCTTCTATTTTTCCCCATCTCACATGGTTCCATGTTTACTGATGCCATTATTGATTTTCACATACACCGTTCTTTGTCTCCTCTCAATTTTTGTTCCAGTTCTCCTGTTCAATGATATAATTCTCTGGACCCCAAAATGCACTCTTTCTCTGGTTTCTCGCCAAGTTTACAGTGCTGCAGGGGTGTTCTTTGCAGCTTACCCAGGTTTATGGTTCAGCCTCAGAAAGTTGTATAGCTTTTCCCTCAGCTACAAAAGTAATGTTCATAGCGGGGTGTGGCAGTGCACTTCTGCAAGCCCAGAACTTCGGCAGGCTGACGCAAAAAGATTATGACTTTGAACCCAGCCTGGGAAATTTAGAAAAAAACCTTTCCCAAAATCAAAATAAAAATTTTTAAAGGCCTAGGGATATAGCTCAGTCAGAAGCTCTGACCTGCAAACTAAATAGGTGTATAAGGCAGGGTGAGAGTGAGCGCTCCAGAATTGGCAGAATTAAGGCTGAAATCTCCTCTAATCACTCACTAGCTATTCATTAATTACCCAACTTTAATGAAAATAAAAACAGTAACAGTGATGAAAATGGAACAGAGACTTTCACTGATTTAATGTTTTATGGTAATTATTTGCCTGTACATCTAAAAGGTCCTAACGGTGTATCTCACTATGTAAAATCAAAATAATAACAGGCCTTTTGGGGTAGTAGTATTTGACATGAACTTTCTAAAACATGTAGGAAAATATAAAGGCCTTTGAAAAGTAACCTTAAAAATTTCAATATATAGACTTATTATAACATGATAGTAACCAAACACACTTTGGTGTTGGCAAAATATAGCATGGATCAATGAATTGGACCAGAAATTGATACGTAGATCCCTGGTGCTTGGCAACTCAAAAGACAAAGAAAAAGCCCTTATGACAGCTAGAGCAGGGCCAACTGGATGGACATCTGTGTGAAAACAGCGCCCATCAACCTTTACTTCACACGGTGTGTCGTAGGGTGAAGCACTATGCAGCAGTGAAAAGAAAGGAGGGGCTGACATCTGCAGGCACAGGGATAAATCATAAACCAACTGTGGCAAAGAAGCCAATGAAAAAGAGCGCACGCTGTGTCATTCCATTTATATATAATCCTTCTTGTAACAATGCAAGCAGATCATAATCCATCTGAGGCTAGGGGTAAACAGAGGGGTACATTTCAAAGCCACCTTTTGACTTGGTGAAAATACCATTTCGCTGTAGCCAAGTCTCATGGTTGTAAACATATCCAAACCTATCTGATCCTACACATGCAACTTAGTGTACACAATTTTAATTCAACAGAGTAAAAGAATCATTTTCTTCAGCAAGTGACCTACAAGCACTAATCTGCAATTTTTCAGAAATGTTTAATATCTCCATATTATGAAAAGAATCATAAGAGAATCAAAAATATTCAGTGTAAACAGAATTCTTAACAATATTAATGACCACCAGTCACGCCTCCTACAGACCCACCACCCCGGCTGCCCACGCGTGGTCGTGGGCAGTGCACAGCACCACAGCGCATGGTCTTCTCCACTCTTATCAGGTTGGGAGAAGAGGAACACTGTCCACCTAGGCCTGGGCTCCAGATCAGTAATCATATCATAAGATTACAATTTTCAGTCAGATACTCCTGAAAAATATCCTCATCAGGTCATGCTACACAGGACACAGAACTCCACCTACCAGTCTACCTACAGGCGGAAGAGGTTCACAGAATTCTCTCCTCAGAAGCACACTTCTGTGGGCCTGTGCAAGGTTCTGAGAATGGAGATTATTTCATATTCTGCATGAACAGATTACAAAGGCTGCACCACTGGTCTAATCTCCTCTTCATAAATCTTAAACACTAAGTGTTGTCTCCAGCCTTAGATGCTAAGAGTTATCAAAAGATGGAAACAATTTTCTCCTCAAGATATTCAGCATTTAGTAAAGAGGCACTGAGAATTAGGGATGGAGCAATGCATTAACCACTGCTCTGGTAAAACTGTCTCAGAGAGAGGACCTGAGGTTCCGCTGAGGAGTCCGCAAGGGAGCTGAGGGCTTGCACAGGAACAACACAAGTGAAGATGGGGAAGGAAAGCCACACTGGGCTGAGGCCAAATGCACCATCTCTGTGTGCACTGAAGGGTGCATAAGATGTCACAGTGACCAGGCTTAGCCTCAGGTGGTGACCTTTGAAATAGGTAGGAGGGAAAAGGAAATAATCAGTTGCGCATACATGGAGACCACCACAGACTTGCAATGGAAGTATCTTAGGGACTAAAACCCAGAGCAAAAATACAGCTATAGAGATGAGAAAAGTCTTTGAACTACCTGGGCTGGCTAACTAAACAGACCTAGTGCAAATATTTTTAAAAACACTAAAATTCAGTATCAGTGTTTTCCTTTTAAAAACCATGTGCCATTCTCATCTCAGTTGCAGCCTGCTCAGCAGCCTGAGCCTATCTCCATTCCTCTGCTCAGCTTTCTCCACGTGTTGTCAGTTAACAGCTTCCAGGAGGGCATCCCCTCCCGATTCAGGGTGTAGGTAGCAGGACTCATGCAGTTTCTCCTGGCTACCCACATAGGGAGCGGAATGCTCTAGTACATCAACAGAAGTGATCAGCTTCTATCCTTCCTTACACAGAAATAATGTTCTGCTGAGAGAACAGCTCAATGTAGAAGAAGACAGCAATTCAAAATACATCTTGGAACTGAAAATCCACTGTATTAGAAAGGCCAGGCAATACAGCTAGCATCTTACCACTCCCCGTGCCCGCCTCACATCACTCACAAGTGCGTGTGTTTTACTGAGGAAGGAACAAATCTGAGAGTCAAACAGTCTTCCAGTCTTCTTTCTCTTTAATACCATAAGGATGAAGTCAAGTTCAGCTGTATGGCAAGGGAGAAGCATCTCTAAGGGGCCCCAAAACATAAACCATCTCAGCCCAAAGCAAGAGTTTAGGCCTACTTCTATTCTGAAAAATAAAAATAAGAAAGGTCAAGGTCCTTGGAGAGCAGCAGGTAAGTCTAAAGACCCGAAAAGACTTCAAAACTGAAGCTGTTAAGTTATTCCATGGTCCAAGAGAGTGTTAGTCAAAAGATAGAAAGACAATGAACTGTGCAAAAAGTACTTGCTAAAATCAGCTGGGACACTGATACCATTTTAGAGTTACAGAACAAAGCAGGGGGAAACGAGGCTTTAGTGAAAGATGCCTCTAGTATCTTTAAATCGTATTTTCTGTCTTTGGTTAAAAAAAATTTGAAACTCAACTACATTTTATTTCATTTTTCTTACAATTATCATTAAAGTTCTGACCTATCTTTTCAAAGGTGATGTGCTGCTATGCAAGTGGGGGCTGCCTGGGTGCCGCTGCTCAAGACAGTGTATCCAGCAAGCTTGACTTCTGCAGAGCTCAGTGATTTTTAACTACTTTGGAGCAAGTCCACTATGTCAGAGATACAAAACAATTCTAGCTTTCCAACTGTGGGAAGCAAAGTGATTCACACTACTGATTTGTAACTGTATGCTGCATAAGCAGCCCTTGAAAATGAGAGAGAGAGAGAAAGAGAGAGAGAGAGAGAGAGAGAGAGAGAGAGAGAGAGAGAGAGAGAGAGAGAGAATGAATTTAAATTGAGAGGAAACTTTACATGCAGATGATCACCATAAAGGGAACATGAGGTACTTGGATGAAAGCACAATCGTTAACATACTTCCCAGAACAGCAGGTCCAGGCAAAACCTCTCTTAGAGGTATCTATGATCTCTCACATAGGGATTCTCACCTTCCCCGTGGGGAATCTAGACATTTGACAAAAAAAGAAAAATACTTTATAGTAGCATCTTTTAAAAATTAACAAATTGCAACCTATTTATTTCCCAGCCCCTTGGAAGCTTTCTGGACCTATGTGCAGTACAAATGAATTAAGTGCCTACAGCAATACATTAAAATTTCCTGTGACATTTTAGACACTGTGGGATCTGAAAATGCAGTTATAAAATACAAAGAATCCTTGAAGAGCTCTAGCCCATGATACCACAGTTCTTCCTGTCACAGCAGTGTGAGAGTATTATTTACTGTCTTTAAGTGACTACATTCTGGGACAGAATGCCATGTGATTCCTGATCCATAGAAGTGCACAGCAATTCATGCCTGAGAAAATATGGGGGAGCTGGGGAGATAGCTCAGAAGAATAAGTACTTGCCTGGCAAGCGCATGGACCTGAGTTCAATCCCCAGTACCACAAAAAACAAAAAAGAAAGAAAGAAAATATGGGGGAGATGACAAGATGGGGGCTCCTAAGTTCTAGCAATTGAATATGGCAATGAGGAAGCCTCTGCTCTGTCGGGGCTGTGGTCCCACTCTCAGGACCACGCAAGCTCAGCCCAGCTGAGGCAGGTGTTCCTTGAGGCCCACCTCCACATCTCCTCACTCTGCCCCTCCCCTCCCGGGCAGGCAGCCCCACATCTCCCCCAGGAACCCAGGTATGGCATACCTGCTCTGCCCAGAGAGCCAGATTTGGTCTGCCTGAAGCCTCCCTACGGAAGTCCTTCCTCCCTGGCAGTTGGGGCTCTGAGAACATGTGCAGGTGAACAGCACACAAGACAAAAAGCTTCACCTTCCATCCACATGCAACAGACCATGACAAGCTGTACTACTTGTCAAGGTAGGGAGAGGGAAAACAGAAAATAAGTACCACTCATGTCTTAAATCTACAGACCTGAGTTTCAGACCTGTGAATGATTAATTTTAACCTATATTTGCCAATAAGAAGTTGGGATCTTGTACAAGTCACTCAACCTCTCTGCCCTGTTTTTATTAAGTGAAGAGGCTGGACTAGCAATTATAAGCATTTACTTCTGGTAATTCCTTGAATGTTTCTGAGAACATTTTACTTTAAAAGAATGGATTATAGTAAGTCAATCACTATTTTTTATTTATTTGTGGACACATATATGAGTTTAACATATGAGGCAGTAAACGTAATGAAGCTGACTTGGCCACCCTGGCCTGGAGGAATCAAAAAAAAAAAAAAAATGCATAAAACATTTTGAATACAAAAGGCGAACAAGTACACAGAGTAGAATCCACTCCTATCCCGGCTCCTTTTTCTAACACTTCTCTAGATATCTTGCAAGTACCTCAAATTTAAAATTTAATACTGGCAAAATTAAATTCATTTTCCTTCCCATCAGACTTGGCTTTTTCTTGTACAAGGCATCTTGGGGCCACAAGACACTAACCAGACATCCCTGGTTAGAGTAGCTTAGGATTTCTTTTCAGGAACTTTCTCACTTCTCCACATTTATTCTACTTTGAAATGCTCTTGAATCCACACTCCCCTCTCAGTACTGTTACCCACACCTAGGGCCTGAAAACTGCTTTCTACATGAAGTTGTACAAAACTGTCTCTTCTCCTCATTCTTTTTTCCCTCAGCACCTGTGTACGAATGTGCTTCACAAAACATAGCTCTGGTTTTCTTAAACTTGATGGCTCAATGCTCATAAATTTGCATTCTAGGCCATAGTTTTAAATGCTGCTCCACAACAGAAAAGAAATTACCTACCACTCCCTTCCTTCAAAGTGATACTCCCTACCCTCCACCAGGACACTACTCGTGGCAAAGAGCTGAAGCACGAGAGAAAGTTGACCCCAGCACCACACTGAAGTGTTGCGGCAGGGGAGGGGGTCTTTAAAAACTGTACAAGGTCCTGAAAACATACAGAGCATTGAAGACAAAGATCTCACAAAGAAGAAAGATACCACCCTCTGCAACTGAAAGACAATAGGGTCATGGATGACCACGAGACGGACTCAGCAAGAGAAGTCTTAGACAAGTCATGAAAAAGAAGACATTCCATGTTGGCTGAAGGAATTTGGAAGATTTAAGTTTCTGGGTAGGGATCAGCAAGAAAGAGTCAGAAGAGGACAGGTTGGGGAAAAGAAAGAACACAAAAAGTTTCAACGGGGACAAAAATGTGGATGGCTTCATCACATAGGAAAAACAAGGAGAGACAAAGAGAAAGGCATTTATGCAAAGTTAGTGCAAGGGTGGAACAGAGAGCCAGGGAAGGTGCTCTCCAAAGACACCTTTGCATTCTTTCTTGCCTCAAATTAGAAATAATGTAACACACAGTAATTCTGGAAGTAATTAATTGGCATTAATTCTTTACCACTTGAAGACTTGCAACAAAATGTACTATCTAAAGGTACAATTGTATTCCATTATAAACCAAAAAATATTTTATTTTCATTCTTTTCAAAATCTCTTAACCTTCTGTCCTGTCCTGTCCTGTTCAATCCCATCCCATCCCATCCTGTCCTGTCCAGTCCTGTTCTGTCTGGTCCCATCTCATCTTGCCCTATGCCTTTCCACTCCACTCTATTCCATTCCATTCTTCTCATTTTATACTTGCAATTTTTCTATCTTAAGTCTTTAGAGAAATGTGGTATAAAAATGTAGCACATTTCTTTGGTTCCATATCAAATGATACATTCTGCAGGAAGCCTTCCTCATCAATGCAGCTGAAAGAAGAGGACAATGATAAATATCCTTTTAGCTGAGTGTGACGGTGCACAACTGTCATCCCAGCACTTGGAAGGCTGAGGCAGAAGGACTTCTAGGAGTTCCAGGCCAGCTTGGGCTACATGATCAAGTTCAAGGTCAGCCTGATCTACACAGTGAGACCTTATTTCAAAACAAAACAAAAACTAAAATCTTCCTATAAAACACCTAGAATTTGCCATGTGTGCTCTCCAACTTGTTCAGAACTAGCCCAGAGCTGGGGAGATGGCTCAGTGGAATAAGCGTTTTCCTGGCGAGCGCAAGGGCCTAAGTTCAATCCCTGGTTCTGCAAAAAAAAAAAAAAAAAATGTAGCCCAGAGACAACTGATTGTGCTAAGCTTCAGGGAAGTTGGCTGACTTGCTCTTTCTTGTCCTTGTGGTCCTCAGGGCCACTGTAAAGGATATGCCCTTTACTCAGGGACAATGTGTCACTGCAAAGTTCATGCTCTTTTCATTCCAGCTTGCTGGCTTCTATCACTGGAAACAATTATTTCAAAACTCTGGACTCCTCTGACACTTGAATTACAATGCAAAATAACATTTAATCTCTATTGTGTAAATGGGTGCATATGTATATATAATATCATATGTACTTAAGAATAAAAAGATGTTTAGGAATAGCAACACTTGTGTGTTATACTTTTAAAAACTCTTTCAAAATATCCTACCTTCCAAAATATGTAGTGCCACACACATACAGATGTTCCTAAATATCTTGCATAGAAAGTTATCTATGAATTGCACTTTCTGGTTTGATATGGTTTGGGGTACAGTGCATGTACCCCACTCCCCAAGGGCAATGACTGTCCCTGCGCCTTATTCCAAGCAGACTCAAATCAAGTCCTTGTCACATGGAATATGATGTTTAATTCTGCACTCAGCAACCAGTGGGCAATTAGTACTATTTGCTGCATGACAGGGTAGGTGACTGAGGAAACAGGAAGATTTCCTTCTCTCAAGACCTTTAGGGTATTTTAAAATTGTTTTATTTTATTTTTCTCTAATTAAATATTATAAGCAATCAAACCAGATCCACAGTAGAGGCTGGGCATGTTGCCAACTGCTATGTAAACCAACCTTTGAAGAGGGGTTATCTGTGAGCGCCCAGAATGCCACCTATAAACACAAGGAGCTGAGAGGTATGCACCCTTCTGGCATCGTTAGAGCAATTTGTGAAGAAAACAACCCCCTCATCTTCTCTGCCTTTACTATAAATCCTCCCCTAAATTCAACCACTTAAGGACTTCACTGAATTTAATATCTCCAAACAAGTAAGAAGATAAAGAAGAAAAAAAGTTTGTGAAAAGAATGTTAGGAAAATGTCCTTTGATTTCTGACTGGCACATAATTCATTCTTAAATTACTATGATGCCACGTCTTAATCACTTTTACCTATCATTTCAATGTTTTCCTATTTAGACTTATGAATAGAAAGTTTCCATATAGTTTGTTAAATATGGTCTAATGTCAAAGCTTAAAATTGCTTCTCAGTAGCATTACATAGTACATTTTCTCTCCCATTTAAAAAAATCTTGATCCTGATAGATAAAATAAATGAGGATATAAAGGAACATATATAGACTTAGTAATTAATGAGTGAATTGTGTATGATTTTAAGTCAGAGTAAATTTCCTTTTTTCTTTAACTTTAACCATTATTTTTTCTAAATAAAACATGCTCTATGAGGGTCTATGCAAATTTATCTGCCTTCATATACAAATAGCAAAGAAAATTATTTCAGTAACTAGAAAGTATTGTTTGTCCCAAGTTTAAGATTTGAAAACATAAAGTGAATACAGTTCAATAGATAACTACTACAGAGGCTGAGCTAGTCTTCTTAATAATTTATTTAATTTTTATTAGTTGTGTGATGCATCTATTGACTATAATTTCAGTATCTGTAAAATTCAGGAGAGATCAATGTGGAAACATTTATAACTTAAGGAACTGAAGTCTAAGACAAGCATATTTCCAGGGCTAACAGGTCTTCCTTGTTTAACTTAACTATTTGCACAGTTCTCTCCTTGCTCCAGAGTGCTCACAGGGTGGCTAATTGGAACTACACTCAGTATATCGTCTTAATGGTTCCCAGAAGTTTTGCTGGATTACATGAAAATGCCGACACACAAACACCACACCCTGCAAGGCCTGGGACGAAGAAGAGGTGGTAAAGCCACATCGGTCCAGCTCAGACAGTTCTTGCGAATGAAACATGAAACATCACATAAGTTTACTGTCCAAAACATCTGTTAAAAAATTGCTCTAGGATTCAGTATTTCTTTGTTATATTACTACTCAAAAGAAACTTCCACACAAGGCTATAGTCTTTCTGAACTCAAAAATGAGATACCATCTCAGATTTGACTTGGAGCCAAAAATCTACGGATTTGGTTGCCTTGTTTTCTTTAGATATTTCCCATTCTAGCATGAAGTAGATAATCCAGTTTGGGAAATCTAAAAGATCATAGCCCAAGGAATGCAGAGACACAGAATAACAAATGCAAATGAAAATTACACTCAAAAGAGTGTAATTTCCTAAAAGTAGCAATATAACTTTGAATTATTGGAAATAAAATTAGGTCCAAGTTAAAGGCTAAATTAATGATGCATCCCTTAGTTCACCATAGTTGTTTACTAAGTTGGGAGAGAACTCATAGTTTTATTGCTTAGAATGCACTGTATTCACTCAATATGCAAACAGAAGCAACAATCTAAACATGTAACTCCTGACTCTATTATAAGCAAGGAAAATGCACACCACTTAAACACTGAAGAGGCCTAGGGCTTTTGACCAAAACAGCAGTGTCGTGTCCCTGGGTGCCACTTAGGACACAGTAGCCCTGAGAAGATTATTAGGCCCATTTCTACTAGGTAAGAAAGAATAAACACAAAAATTAAGTCAATAGTCTAAGGAAACAGCATAAAGACTATTTAAATGCATTTATAAATGACACATACCAAGAAACTACTTATATGTTTTTTCAAAAATAACAAATACCAAATATGTCTCCTCCTAAAAATGTACTGTTTTTCTGTGTGTAGATATGAACTTCAATGAGGGGCAGGAGCTCTTCACAAAGGCCGATCCACAGGCCCCGAGTCTAGTGTGCATGCTGGAAGGCCACCCTGCAGAGGCAGCAGGCGCGAGGCAGCGGTCTCTGAGCCAGGCTGCCAGGCCTGGTGCTGGCACCTGCACTGCAGGGTGACAGGGGGTGGCTCTGCCTTCCAGTGAGCAGTCAAGAACAGGCCTCAAAGAGCCAGCACCAAGTCTTCAAAGGGGCTGCAAGTTTTGCTCTGTTTTCCTTAACTGTTGGGAAATAAACACAGGAAAGAATGGTGGCAACGTCCATGGGTCACACATTGCTTGGTGGAAAGCTGCCACCAATAAGAAAGTGTAGGTCATCGAGATGAACCTACACTTTCATCTGAGGGGCTGAGGAGATGGCTCAGTGGAATAAGCATTTCCCTGGCAAGCACAAGGACCTGAGTTCAATCCCTGGTTCCGCTAAAAAAAAAAAAAAAAAAAAAAAAAAAAGATGAGCCTCTGCAGAGGGATAGCTTCAGGGAGACAGCTCAGTGGCACAAGCACCTGCCCTGCACCTGCCTGAGGATCCTAAGTTCCGTCCCAAATACATATATATGTATTTGGAATACTTCATCAACTCCTTTTATACCAAAGGTTTTCTTTCATCCCATTTTTGTAAGATTGTGTGTGTGTGTGGGGGGGGAGAGAGAGAGAGAGAGGTAGGGAGGAGAATTCACTGCTTCACGCACTACCCTGAATTTCCCATAAATGGATTCTGCTCCATTGAGACACTAATCTTCAACTCTGGAGATTTTGCACCTTAACCAAGGCCAGAACAGAAAGATAAAAAGAGGCTCCGGGGATACAGCTCAGCTGTACAGAGCTTGCCGAGCAAGTGTGAGGTCCTGAGTTCAATTCCCAGTATTAAAAAAGAAAAAGAAACCCAGAAAGATGAAGAGTTTCCTAAAGAGAACTTATGCTCCAAGATACCAAAACTGCTTACAAAAGAGATTATAGTAAGTAAAATTTATCCCAATACACTATAAGCAAAAACCTAAGTAAGCTCTGATTTGGGGCACATTAAGTTGTTTTTCTTAATTCTGTATTCTTAGTAGCCTAATTTATTTCAAGGTTTCACAGAACTCTTTCACATAAAAAAAAAAACCTTAATAACCTCTATGGCTAAATCCACAATAGAATGATTTACAAACCATGTTAAAATGATGGATTACTTCTGAATGACCAAAGAAAATTCCGATTATAATCCATCTCAGTTTGACATTGGATTTTACTATACTTTATCTAGTTTTTAAAACTAGTAACAAATGTACAATTTGTGTATATATTTTTTGACAAACCCTAAAAGTCTCTTGCCTATAGTCCCACAGTTTGTTCTTGAGTCTGTTTCCAGTGAGACAGTCTGGCCAAGCTGCCAGTGTAGGCTGGAGCCGGGGATGTTCCCGGTCAGCCCCAGAGTGCCCGCGTCACAGACACAACCTGCCAAGCTCAGCCCCGTCTCAGTTTCTGCATATAGACTTCAAAATAGCTTTATTTTCAAGAAAACTTCAAAACATCAAAAAATTAGAGGTATCTGCTTAGCTATCTGTTTGCCAGATTATATGAAAATAGAAAAACTAAGAGATGCCGTATGAATCTTAAATTCAACCAAAGCTTTTGAGAAATGTTAAAGATCAGATTCTGACCTTAAATAACTACACAAATGTTATTTACCCAGCTCAAGTAAGGAACACTTTTAGGTGAACATAATTCCCCCTGTACATGTTCAGAATTGCTTTTCAACAATAACTGCTTTATTAATTTCAATCAAGCTGTCATTCAACTACTAAGAATATAGCCTTTGTGCAGCCTCTTGTAACACTTCATCAACTCCTTTTCTACTGAAGGTTTGTTATTTTTTTCATCTCATTCTTTGTAGGATGACTGAGGAGGCTTTTTAAAAAATGTTGGGACAGAATTCCCTTTAAAACTAAGAGACATTTTGGAAAAATAAGTGATATAAATATAATCTGCACAAAAAAAATAATCAATGTAACCAAATTATACTTACCACTGTTCAGGCTTTCTTGCTTGTTTTTCCCTCCATTTGTAACAATATCAGATTGATGGGTACATAAAAATCAACTTGGTATCTATCTTAAGTGTGTATTTAATTAGAACCTTTTAACTTTGATGTACACAGCACTTTTATCAAATAATGAATAAATTAGTACCTGAAAACATATTTTAAATTTCTGCCACTTCTTGGTACATGTTAGGCTCACATGCATCTCAGGCATCTGTACCTACACCTCATATAACTTCCTTAACTCCGTTTCCACATTCCCCTCCCTTCCATTCAATTCCTGTTTCCCTCTTTATTTACAAGAGTTTTGTTTCTTTTCTCATCATGTTTTTTTCTTTTCCTTTCTTATCTTGAGGGTTAGAATTTGGTATGGTAAAAGGTAACCTCTAGGTAACCTTTCAGGTTAGGGTTCGCCAAAGTAAAAATAAAGGATAAAATGCAGGCAAGACTCAGAAAAAAGTAATAAATTCATTTAGAATTTCATTCTTTGACTTGTATATGTACCTGTCTTTCCTAATATTATATAAGAAATTATTGTTTTCAACATATTTTCATAAAATTTTGAGTGTCCAGATATTTTACAAAACAGGGAACAGAAAACAATCAAATACTTAAAACTAAGTCACGAGATATATGTGTACCTATGTTTATAGCAGCACAATGTGTAGTAGCAAAATCTTGGAAACAACCAAGATGTCCATCACATGAGGAATGGTTGAAAAAGATGTGGTATTTCTATGTAATGGAGTATTACTCAGCTATTAAGAATAAGTTTGAAGCATTTATACTGAAGTGGATGCCACTTGAACATATACTCGTAAGTGAAATAAACCAGACACACATTTATAAATATCATATAGTCTCCCTAGCATAACAAGCGAAAAGCAGAAATACAAAAGGAAACGTACAACAAGTAAAATCAATTGAGTCAGATAAGGCAAAGTAAATGGCATATGCTGCAGGATACTAATCAGCTTTTCTTCTGGATGGTTAACAACCTCTGTTCACAAGTCAGAGTTGGAGAAATAGAAGAGCCACAAGGCCAGCCAACATTTTGGCCCTAGCTTTTCAAGGTCAGCAAAGACTCAGGACATAGGAGAACCTGTACTGCAACATCATGAAACTCAGTTGAGCTCCAAATTTTCTGAACAAGGAGATTATGGAGCCACAAAGGAAAGAGATCGAAGTTCTATAGTGTGCCTGGGGAGAGTCACATGAAGAGAAAACTTTCTCTCAAGCTCTCACAGAGAGCAAACTGGTCAAGCATTGGCCGTGACTCATCCACATGGATGACACAGACAAAGGAACTACAGAATAATGTACAGGACTACAAGATAAACCCTGAGAGGACTTCACTGACCACATAGGAAATATAAAGTTCACGTGTTGGTATATAAGTCTTGATCAATCTAGGTCTTAACCATCCAGCAGAAAAGTATAAAAATGAAGTATACATCGTGGGGCCATAATATTAAGCTGAGCTGTAAATGGCTATGGTTGACAACTTCTTTGAATAACTCACTATTGTTGTAGAATGCTGGACTGTGTTGGATTGTGGTGTCGAGTTCAAGCACCTAAGTTAGTTGAATGACAATGGAGTGCCCACCTTTGACAGGTGTAGACAAAGGAAGGGGTGTAGAAAGAAAAATTCATGATGTGTGTGTATAGACAGTACAGTTGGGCTAGATAACGCTGTGCTTCTACATAATTCTATGAAAGGCAAGATCTGCACTAATGGTGGTTGGACAGGATATTATGTCGGCTTCTAGTACTATGGTCATCCACTAGGGAAATAATTACTGAATTTTTGATATAATTCAGGTATAAAAGATAAGATAAGTAAGCAGCTACACTCTTAATTCACTGATAAGAGATATCTGCTAAAATAATATCTGTAAATATAATATCATGTATGCACCTTGTACAATACCAAAACATTATGAAAACAGTTTGCAATGTATAAATTTATCGAATCTGTATTGTTAAGGTGTCTTGAAACTGTCTGACATTTGTAGTTCAATAAAATAAAAAATAAATAAATAAATAAAACTAAGTCACCTGAGTAAATTTCTATCTACAATTTTTGTAGCCTCTAATGGTATATTTTCATTAAAATGACTCATGAGATGACACGGGAAGCAAAGAACATGTGGTGGCTGCTTTGGGTTTAATTTATTTTTGGTTTTCTTTACTTTTTCCTTATAATATTTCATTGTTTTACAAACTCACAGATACAATTAAAATTCTTGTAATTAAAATTAGAAATCCTAGGCTGGCCAGTTAGCTCAGTGGACTAAAGAATGTGCCTCGCCAGCCCCGCCCCCGGATGCCCTGAGCTGGGGATTGAGAGTGGGCGTGGTGCTGCGCACCTGTAATCCCAGCACTTGGGAAGCTAAAGGCAGAACAATCACTGTGAGTCGGATCTATGTAGTGAGACCCTGTACCAAATACATTAAAAAAAAAAAAAATAGAAATCCTTTCATTAAAAAGAAAGAAAGAAATCCTTTCTTGCACTAGTTTTATATTATTTTTTCCTGTAAAAAAAAAAAAAGAAAGAAAAAGCACAGCTTATAAATCAAAAGCCAAAAACTTATGCTCACGTTTTGGAGCAACAAGACTATGGGAATAACCAAGCTATCAAAGCCCACTCTCAGATCTGGAACAACTTCTGAAAACAAACAGGGCAGTTGGCATACTTTGAACTAGAGAAAAATCCTACTTTCATTATTTTCTGATTCTAGAGATCCAATAAAAACCTTATGGAATAAACATTCTTGCAAAAAATCCTCAGTGAAAACACAGCCAACCACCAGCTCCACTCCTCTTATAAATAATGAGATTTGATAAACTACAGTGGTAGTGTGGAAATTTTCACTCTCTGTTGTGAGTTTGGAAAAAAAGGGTTTTGTTTTGGGTTTGTTTTTTTGTTTGTTTGTTTGTTTTTCTGTTTTTGCCTTTCAAACAGCAATGGCTTTTAGTCCCTAAAAGATATGCAACAAAAACCCATACATATCCAGGTTCAAAGAAATACCAACAAAAATTAAAACACTGGCGATTAGCTAAGTGACGCCAATATAGAAGAATTTGCCACTGCGAAGGCCTGAACACAATCACATCTTGTCCCAACTGTACCTGCCTGCCAGGACAAAATAGGCACCTGCCCAGTTATGGGTGTTTACCTATACAGTGGTACCTTTGTTCTCCAACAATGGCAGACTGCAAGCGTCCTGGAACACATATTTACCTGGAGGATTCTTGGCAGGATCGTTGTGGCTTGGACTCCCTGATTGTCCAGAATCTATAAAGAAATCACAGAAAATGTTTTCTTTTTAATTTGTTTGGAAATAATTTCACAATCCTCAGAAGGACTCTTAAAAAAAGTTTTTAAAGGTACAACAATGAGGTTGAGTGTTTAAATAAAGCAAACTTTCTCAAACCTTTTTTTGATAGGAGCATTTTATCCATCAAAGTAAGTTTCCACATCAAATGGAAATAAAAAAAAAAAAGTATTGATCTGGAATATTCTTGAGACAAAGCAAGAATTTTTTTGAAACAAAAGATCTGGCTACAGAACCAGTAAAAAGCACTACTTGAAAGGTAGGCAAACACCAAGATCAGTCAATAGAAATAAAGCAGATACAGCCCCTTAAAACTCCAATCTGAGGATGATTAAACATGCTTTTTAAAACCTGGAAATATGCTTACATTCAAGTAGTAAAATACACAGAAAGGAGTGCCTGCTTTTCCAGGCCTTCACACACATGTACACACAACCACTCCAATAATCCCCCAAACTCCTGGATCCAGGCCCAGATTCGCCTGCATCCCATAATAGCAATTGATTTGCAAACACCAAGAACAGCATAAATTACTAGGTAGTAACCAAAAGGACTTAGTGGAGAGCAAATGGCCGGATCACTTTAATTTCCATCTGTGACAGACCGAAAGACCTCTCAGATAAGAGGGAAGAGATCAAGTCAGTGAATATAAATTCCTTATGCCATGCTCTTCCTCATCAATGCTACAGGAAAAAAGTGTACGACACACAACTGTTAGACAACATGCCTTTCTGACTAATCGGAGGCTGCTGTGTTTTGCTCACTCCTTGCCTCCATGTGCCCTCTGCATTTATCTGTGTCACTTGCCCCGTGTTATTATGCACTTACTTGCAGGTTGCTTTGTAATCTTCTTTTATTGGTTCTAGCATTTAAATTTTGTCTCCCCAGCTAAATTACATGCTCCTAAGCAGAGGCAGAGATTCTGCCTACTTCTTTTGTATCTTCTGCATTGTGCTGCGAGTATACCAGGCTTGTGGTAAATGCCAGAGACAGTGCCATGTCAGCTGCCTTCCCTGCCTGCCTAGGGAAGAAAGTTATGAACCTGATGGTTGAATTTCAATAAAATGTCATAGGTGGGGCAGTAGTAATGGTTCTGGCATAGACTACCAGCTCCCAGCAAGGGTCTTCCTCAAACCTTGTCGTCATATTCGAGCCCAGAAAGGAACTCAGCCTTGGGGAACCAGAAATATTTCTCCAGGTTATTCTGTTCTTGCAGGTACGTGGCTAACACCCTGCAATGGCTGGTTCTACTGTTAATTTTCCTTCTGTATGCAAAACTCAGCTCCTTATTTCTGCCCCTCACCTCTTGCCTATCAGTTCAGATTTAACACTGGAAGTGGAGAAAAACAGATTTTTATGCCTCATCCCATTTCCTGTCTTTTTCCTTTTGGTCTAGAACAGCTTTTATGAAATCTTAACAAACATATCTAGTGATTCCCACACTGTCCTCCAACTTGTTCCCAATTTCCCAAAATGGAAGTGAAGAGACTGGAAGGGACCACGCCGCAGTCTGGACTCTATCCAGTGTGCCTGGCTGACAGTCGGAGTGCTCTAACAGTCTTCCCGCTTATCTCCATGAATTGTTACATTTCTTTTTCTGGAATTGAGGCAGCAGTCAGTGACTTACAACTTCAGAGCATAATCTTTCTCTTTTTACAGTCCTATCAAAGAGGGTATAATATTGGCCACTTTCCAAGCCTCGCATATGAGAGCTACATGGAAATGATAAATTATATTATTTTGCTTATAGCTCAGCTTTTTCAGCTCTGAGTTTTCTGACAAATGTCTTCCAGTGTTTCTACTATATTGCAATTTAGTTCTAACATGTCAAGGGGATTCCTACTGACGCATCACACATTCTCTGACCAGCACCTCCCAGATTTTATGTTTCACTCTAAAGCTACCTCTGTTCTAAAGCTATCTAGACAAAGGTCTAGATACATATATGACACAACAAGAGGTAGGACACAGCTGCACGCTGCAGGCATGGCCTCATCTTGGAAGTCGTATGCTGTATGTGAGCCTTGTCATGCTTAGTTGTAACAACTACAGAACAGCACAACCATTTGTTGCCAAAGTTTGGGTCCAGTGGAGGAAAGAATAAAAGTCCCTTTCATCCCCAAGAAAGCATTCAGTTAGCACAATGGCATCTCCACTTGAAAAACTCTATTCTAATTTTTTTGCTGAAAAATTACTTTTTTCCCATTTTCAACAACTGCGGACCAACTCCTTCAATTGAAAAAAATACATTTGTTCAAAAAGCCACATTTGAGAGAAAGCCGATGTGAACGTTAGGCCTGAGTCACACATTTACATTTTTTACTAATTCTACCTTCTAAGACAGTCTGGTGTTCATAGGTTTTTCTTCATGCTCCCACCCTGTCTCATCTCACAAAGCAGAACACATACCAAGCAAAACACAGAAGGCCCCAAGTGGGTCAGCCACAGAAACTTTACTTTTCCAGCTGCAAATTCTAATACTACGGTCTGCTAGTAACTCTACATCACCTTGTACTGGACACCTGACTCTACCTGCTGCAGGAGGGAGTGAGCAGGGAGTCACAGCTGGCAGAAAAACCAGAAATGAACTATTATTGTGGTCAACTTCAGAGGGGGAATTATTCAGACCACATCTAAAACCATTCCCACTCACCACCTAGGTCGAATTACTTGATACTCAGAGGTCGGCTCCAGCCACTTCACCTCTTTTACCCCGTCTCCCTCCCTCTCTATGTGTGTTGTGTGTAACATGTTGCAGTGAAACATGTTTTTGTCTGTGACTAATCCTCTGACCTCACATGAAATTACTTAGCTCTCAGAGTCTTTCATCCTGATCTTGAACACTACAATAAGACTCTGTGCCTCATAGAATCACTGCAACACCAACCTCAAGCACCATGCCCTGGTTCAGATACCGCCTATCAGATCAAAAAGCAAAAGATACTCTTCTGCAAAGAGCCTTGTTAAAAAGTTATTTATATTTTGAATGGATTCTCAGGAAGAAAGCAAGAGAACACAAAATTCACAAACTTCTTTCCATCCCCGTGAGGCATCTAAACATGATTGGTGGAGTCCAGCACGTGCAAGGGCCCGAGGTCACCTGGGACACCCACGTGCCCGCAGAGGCAGGTGCTACGATTTCCAAGCACTAGGGAGCTTCCACCCCTCCTGGCTCATGGAAATTGCCCTCCTGCAGGCTGGCTGCAGAGCACAGAACTGCGAGCTGCAGGACATGGGCGGGCGCTGGAGCCTGGGCCCCTGTGCCAGTCGGGGGGTGGGTCGGGAAGGCAGCTGCCCTACAGATCCTCTCATTCCCCCTCTGTTCACTGTCTCTTCCTGAACCTCTACATTTCTGTGTTTACCCCCTTCTGATTTTACCGGACATAACAAATTCAGACATAATTTGTTCCATATATTTAGGGAAATCTCATTCACAGTCATTCATTCTCTGTCTCTGTCTCTGTCTGTCTGCCTGTCTGTCTCTCTGTCCCTGTCTCCCTCCTCCTCTCCCGTCAGGATCTCTGTGTTGTTCAGGCTGCCCCTGACCTCCAAGCTGAAGCAATACTCCTGCCCAAGCCTCCTGAGCAGCGAGGACCACAGATGTAAGCCCCTGCACCCAGATCTCTATTTCGTAAATGTGTGAATTTAAACATGTACTTAGCATGGGAGGTGAACCCGGGAATTTCTGGGTTATTACATTTCTGAGTCAATCCATTCCTCTTCTCCAGGAATGGGAAGAGGCTCACAGACCACATGACCCTTCCAGAATCTCTTCCATCATTTTGTTCATTCCTTTTTGAAAACAGTCCAGCTCCTGTGGGTCTTCAATATCTAAACTTAGCTTCGGATCTTGCAGGCTTGTGTGACCCCACCTCAGGGGAAGCCTCAGAGCACGGAGGAAACCTGAGTGGCATGTCCGGCGTCACGTGGCAAGGCCCTCTCTGTGCCACCTGTTCTGGCCCACTGCTTCTGGAATGATGCAATCTCAAACACAGCCAAACCGAGCCGTCGGTGGATTAAGCATTTCTGAGAACTTTATCTTCCCTTAACTTCCCTCCTACTTCCCGCAATTTACCAATAAAATCAAAACATTTTTCAGAACTTTCAATATCCTTTATCTATTCTAACTTGGAAATTATTATTATTACCATTAAAATATGGACACTGATGTCTTGAGGAGAGGCTGACTGTAAGTCTAATTTAGCTTAGGGGCTTTTTGCTAAGCAAAGGAAATACTCATGCTCTATGGATGACCTGGTAGAAGTCCAATAAAATGTTTGTTAAAAATACATGCTAATTAAAAAATTATGGTCTGTAAAATGTTTGTTACTGAGCAATCACTTTCTGGAGCGAATGAACTGCAACTCTCTGAGGAGGATAAACTATCACACTGGAGAAAAACCTCTTGGAAGTCATTAATGTACACTTAAATTTAAATAAAGATCACCTATATCCAAATGCTTGGAACACAAAAGGCACTGGATGCTCATTACATTTCTAGTTAGTTTACAATCATTACCCTTATAACATGAATATAAATATATAGTTTATATTAATACGCATGTATTACACATGTACACAAAATGTGCCAAGAAGTTCAGAAATAGCCTAAAGGGATAAAAATGTACAAATTATAACAAACTTGGGAGGGAAGACCAGGTCATCAATGAGCACTGAGCCATAGGCAGGGGTGAGACACTGGCAAGCTACTGCAATAGGGTACAACAGGTGATGATAATGTGCTATGTATCTCAGAAACTAGAAGGAAGAATTTTTAATGTTTTTACCATAAAGAACAGATTAGTGTCAATGGAGACAGATACTTTAACCTGACAAACATTATAAAATATATGCATGTGTTAGAATGTTACAAATGTACAGTTTCTGTTTTAATGTATTAGTTTTAAAAAATTAATTTAAAACAATGTATTGTGCTACAAATTAGTATATTTTAGAAATGACTTCTTAGGAAGAGTGGGCAAGGTCATGTCACATAGGACATCAGATGGAGAGGAGGTGGCCCTAGGCCTGGGGTCCTAAAAAATAACCTCATCTCACATCCTTTCCAACTCATATTTCACCCTGTTACCAAGGCACGCTTGACAAAACACCAGACTGATTAACTAAATCCCTGCTAAAACCCTTACATGTACTACAAACACCTACAGGAAAAGCTGCAAATGCTTCAGTGTGCCATTCACGGAGGCCTGCCCTGGCTGTGGTGCTCTGGGGCCTCGAATGCCACATTCCATGTCTCAGTCATGTTGTACCGAGGTGTCTATCCTCTTTTAGAGCCCTGGCACCCTCCACGTGGACATCAGCTTCATTGTTATCGAACTACGTGGAGGAAAGATGCAGCCCTGTTTCCTCTGTGTCCCTAAGTTGTAGCATGATGCCTGGTACATTTGGCTAAGCCAACTGAACAAAACCAATGACCTATAAAGATCACCTGCACAGGAGAGTAGAACAGAAGACAGAACACATGTTCTGCAAAGAGCACTGGGAGCAAAACCTAATGCTTTCATAGCCAGAGTATGGGACAGCAGATGCATGACTGGAAGGACCGAGTCTCCCACGCTAGTTCCAATTCAGTTTCCCTAGAAAGAGAAAGAGGTGCCGAACTAGCGTGGACCAGGGATTCGTGCCTAGCCCTCTCCTCCAAAATGAAGGAGCGTACAGGGGATCTAAGAAGCAGCCCCCTAATTCTCAAGGAGGGGTCAAGGAGAACAAGGTCTTCCTACTTTTTGAAGAAGCTTATTCTAAAAGTTCATTTTATGTTCTGACGCCAGTACTTGAGTAGCAGTGAAAGGAAAATCAAATTTGAGAAGTATAATTTTAATTTACAGTCATTTTTGAGCAAAGAAAAACTAGACAAAGTAAAATGTCAGGACCCTTCCGGCTCAAAAATTGTAAGATCCTATAACAATATAGCTTTTATGTCAAGGAGTATCAGAAGAGTAAATGAAACCTAAACTGTAACCTGTTAGCCTACAGATGGCTTCTTGCTAGAACTAAAATTAGTCATCATGTGATAAAGGGCCCCTTTGTCATATTCTTTTGACTTGAGCAGGTAAAGAAATGGCCCATTGTCAACTAAAGACTATTATGAGATTTTTTTTAAAACATTAAAACAGTCTCTCTTTCTACCTACAACCTTAAGTGCCAACATAATAAAATAATATATTTTTGCAAATTAGATATATAGCATGCCAGAAACTAAGCTAAGATGCAAAAAGCAAAAACTTGAAGGGGTACAACTCCATGTATTTTACATTAGGGGAACAAAAAAGAGAGAAACACTTTTTTTTCTTTTGGGGGGGGCAGTACCTGGGCTCAAACTCAGGACCTTGCACTTGCCAGGAAGGCACTTATGCCACTGAGCCATCACCCTAGCCATCTACATTCTTAAAGATGATGGGAAGAGACATTCTCCTGACCAAACTCTGCTTCTCCCCTCTTCCTCAACCCTTGATCATCCACCTGGCAACTCAGTGTCTGCTCTAACTGATTTACCTGGAATTTATGGGGAGTTAGCTCCGTATAATTGCAATTCCTACTACATGGCTTGTCACTTGTTTTCTCTCTAGCACAGTTAAAACACTATTTCAGCTTTAATAAAAGTGTGCTTCTGTTAACTGGGGTGACATGAGACTGTACTCTGACAGTATTTTCTCTCTACTATGTATTTATCAAAGTAACAAAAGATACATGGGGAAAGTCTGTGAGCGCCTGCCTACCCCCAGAAGCACGCAAGGGTGCAGGGCATGTTCTTCTCCCTCCCTTTTTCCTCCCTGCTCCTGTTTCTATCTCTGCTCAACAACATGTTGCCATCTAAAGTTCACTTCATTGCAAAGCTTAACACTCCATGCATAGTATCTGTTAACTCCATTATTTCATTAATGAAGTCCTTGATATGATCTTACTGAATCTGTATCCATTCACCTAAACTCAAGTTTAAACAAGAGAAATCATGCCTCTGGGGATACTTCTAGAAGACCCAAAGTAATACCTTGGGAATGTGGCTCCCTGCGTGTCTTTAATCATGCTTTTCCATGTCTGTCACTTTACCTCATAACCTTCAGCTCCCCACTTTTATTCATTAACACTGATTTTAAACACATCAATAAGTAAAACTGAGTTTCTTTAAAGTGAGTTATTACGCTGAATATCCATACACACAGAATAACTGAATTAACTACATACAGAAGAGGAGAATGGGTGTATAATAGTCTAGATCATATTCCAGTACTTTCCATTAGTTCTCTTCCCCAGCTTTTCTTTTAAAGTATCACTGTTTTGCTTAACAAAGTGATTAGGTTCAAAAATAATACCCAAGGATTAAAATATGGATTTGTTTGCACTCAAGACTAACATTTTCCACCGAGTTGAGGAACACAGACCACTGGAATTTAAGGGGGGAAAATATGACCTGAGCACAGACAAGCAAAGCCGACAAGCTCATCAAGGCACAGCCTGTGCCCAGGGGCTCCCTGTGACATGTGCCAGGAGTTGCCGTGCAGCACTGAGGGGCACCAGGGCCCGGCCTGGGAGGGCTGACACCATGGCCTCTGACCACCCTGACCTCAGACCAAGTCAGTAAGTGTGCGCATCCAGGGGCAGAGGGAACTGAAGGTCACAGCCCAGATTACCAGGATCCTCGCTACAGAATGTGAAGACACCATGCTGGTCACTGTCAAGAGCTCCGACTTTCTACAGCGTGTTTTCAATTAAGTAAATAAAATGTGGTAATTAAATCAAGATTGCATAATATGTTTTTGATTTGTAATTTTATTTGAATTAATTAACTGACTCAATCCTTTAGTTTTTAAACTGGCCTAGTTAGAGAATGAGTCCCTGGGAGCAAATCCAGTTTTCTATCTTTAAAAACAAGACAAAGCAATCTGGCATACTTAAAAAAATAAATGCACCAGCACAATACAAACACAGAGGCAATGGTGTGAGTGCAAAGGAGGAGGAGTTTCGTGGCATGATTTTCACTTAAAAAATGGTTCTCACACTAGAGAGAAATAAACTCAAGGATTATTTATTCAAAACATTTCTTTTCCAATTTTATGAAGATTGCATGTTTGTTGGAAGCAAAACATTTCCAGCTGTATTTGAAGCTGCTGAAGAGAGCTGTAAGATTTATAATCTTTCATAAATGCTGCCCATATCACATAATAGTGGATGAACACGCCACACTGCGTACATTAAGGATCAATTTGCCCATGCATGTGCCACATGAAAATAATGAAGTCCCTTCCAAAACCTGGCCAGTTCCAGCAGAAAAAGCGGAGCTGATCGTCCTGCCTTTCTCCATCTGGGAGCCACGCTGGATTCCAAGTGTGCTATCTACCAGCCACCGAATCCCTGAAGCCTGCATTGTATGGCAGAGAGAACACTGGTGAAGGAAGGGTCTGAAAATAAAACCTAGAATGTCATCAGACTCAACACAATAATGGAGGAAAATTGAAAAAGCAAGGCACAATTTCAGCATAAGCCAAATGCAGCTTCTGTGATCTTCCCTGAAAAACATGTAAAAGGAAGTGCTACTTCCCCAAGTCCTGCAGAGCGGTCTCTGCAGCGCCTCCCAGCCCACCACACCTGCGCCACCATGCACACGCGGCCCTCCTCGCTGAAATACACCTCTGTTTAACTCAGACCCAAGACTTTCTAATATTTCAGTGGTGCTCTTTCTTCTCAAAAAGCAGGACACACTAAATGCAAAACCTGAAATCCTGGGTCCATTCAGTACCTGCCAAGTGTTTGTCTCCCTCGCCTCAGCAAACCATTTTTTGTCTGACTTGAGTTTTTCTTTTTTTCTTGCCTGAATTAATTTTCTTTTTGCCTAATTATTTTAAATTGGCTAAGAAAAAAGTAAGGCTTTAGTCTTAATCATCTCCAAAGGAATTATAAATAACAATGGGGAAAAAATTCATGTGACAGTGAAAATACATACAAAGCACTTGGAAAAAAAGAATATGACATTTTAAATGTACTGTAAATTTTCACTGCTACTACCCTACTTTAAAAAGCCCACACCTCATTGATTCTCCTCTTTTTTGCTCTGAACTGCCCTCTGTAAACACGCGTGCATGGCACAGTTCATCAAAGGAATGGATCAGTGCTCAACTCTCCCACTACATTTTCAAATCCATAGGATCAAGGTGCGTGAACATTTTATTCACAGTCTGGTATAATACATGGCATGCAGTGGGTGCTCAATAACCACTATTTGCAGGCAGCATGTGGTGGCTCACAGCATGTAAAATAACTTTTATCCCTCAACTTGTAACAAAGTGTTTGTGATGATAATCGGAACTATGGGTTGTTTAGCTGCACACAGTTTAATGCTTAAATCTCTGCAACCTTTCTATGAATATAAACGTGGCAACAGATTCAGTCAATGATCAAAAAGTCATATTCCTATTTTGTCAGTGTTTCTTGTTATCACTGGCATGTGTTCCTAAAAGGAACATCCATTACTTGAAGACCTTCCTTTACGTTAACTAAAATGGTATTTGCCAAATCATTAAAATACTTGTATATCACTATACAAGCTTGGGGAACATAAACTGGAATTTTTACAACCTGTATTGGTAATAGGTGATTAATAATAAGTCCTTGCTTTATTATTTAATTATGGTTTCAAAGTCACTGATGATACATTCATGTATGTATTTAATAAGGTATATATTTCACTCCAAGGTAAGTAACAATGGCCAAACAATACAGTAAAATGACAAATAGCACACTCTCTACCAACATAAAGTTGATTTGTATGTCAGATACTCATTACTGCTTGTGCTTCTAAAATACCTTTATCATAATGTTGGAGGAAAAAAAAATCAGAGCAGTCACTTGATGGAACAGGAAGCTTACTGATGAGGAAGATAATGGTATTACATGTTCCAATAGTTCTTGATAAGTGCTCCAAAGAACTTCTGTCCCTGTGTTTTCAGGGCAAAAACTAATTTACCAGGAACAACACTACTGAATAATGCATCATTAAGCCAGCATTTCAGAAAAAGGATAAAAATGAGGAAACAAAACAAGGAGCTAGTAACTTCCTTCTGCAAAGTGGCATGACACAATTTTACTGACAAAATTTTTAAAGAGCCAAGCAACCTGATTCTTCCTCCATTTTTTTGGTGAAGGTACAGATTATTCTACTCTCTGCAAGGAATAATAACACTTGAATAAACTTGAAGTTTACAAGCTGACATGCATAAAGATTTGTTATAATTATTCCAACTATCTTTTCATAGTCCTTTTAAGAAAATAATAGATAATTCTAACCACGTAAAGCAGCCTTTCATAGAAGCCCACCACAAAATCCACTACTCCATAATACGGTTTTTGGAAAACAAGAAAAAGACAATGAGAAGAGCACCCACCTTCTATCTCTATTTTAAAGAACAGCCAAAAGCACAAAACTGCAGAGTGCTGTGCAATGCGGGCTCGGAATGCCTCCCCTGCTATCGTGTTATTCATTTTATCTTTAATAGAGTCAAATCAAAACCTTATGATTCAAAAATCTCTGAGCTAAATCTAAAAAGTATGAGAAAGAACAAGTTTCTGCACAGTGTCCCATCCATATGTCCTAACCCTGAATGGTATCGAACCTATGTAATCTTACACATCAAATGCCTTCCAGATGTGGTAGAATGTTAACACAGGCCGACTCCAACCTCTTTGCCTCCCATACGCATGAGGGCTATTTTCACTGCACATAACATTGCATACGGCAAATGTGCAATTTTTCCGAATTGATTATTATGCTGCTTTTTCAAAACAGACATTGCCTTCCAATCAAAAAAATCAACTTTATTGCATACCCATCCTCCAAATAATAAAAGAACCAAGAAACCACATCATCATTTCCATGTTATAGACAGTGTTTAATTAGCACAGGCAGCTGAACTGTTCTTTGTCCACTCCTGGTACCTCTAAAAGACAGAAAAAGGGCAGGCAAGACTGCCCACCATCCTCTGTCAGAATTAGTTGTCCCATAAAGAAGTTCAGCCTGTCACCTATTTGTTTTGGTTATAATTAAGAGAAAACCAAATCCCTTTAATATTTAAATCATTAGAACCCCAAAGTTAACCAACAAGATCATTCATGGAGAACTTAAAATGGATGAAAAAGTCATGCTGTGATATAAAGTCATAAACTGCATTTTCAGATCAAACAAAACAAACTGCATCAATACGGAGAAAAACTGGTGTGCTAAGACCATGGGTGACAACATGTGAAACTAACCTCACCCTCAAATTAGCCTCCCCTCTCTTCCACGCTCCAAAGACATGAAGATGTCACCGGGCAGTGACCGGTCCTCAGATTCCTGCCTCCCCCATTCCTCCCTGCAAACTGCCTCTCCCAGCTGGGCAACAACTGACCTCAGACTACGTCCAAGCAAAGGGAGATAATGGGAGGCATGTGGGAATTGGGGACCCGAGAAAAGAAGGGGAGGCACTTCCTCCCACCTCCCTGCTCTCACAGGTTTTCCTTTTGTGATTCCAGTTTCAAATGGGAAGGCTCATTCCTGGTGGTTGGCCCTCCTTCGAGACCACTCCAGCTCCCAGGCCCTTGGCACCCTGACTTCCACTCTACCTGCAGGAGAGGCACTGCCACAGATGCCTCTGGCCTTCAGGCTCTCCCAGCATCGTTGTCACCAGTGTCTAACATGAAATACCTTCTACTCCACTAACTGGCAGGAGCTTTACACTTTCTCATTCTGAAGAATAAGGCATATGTTTCTAAAAGATCTCTAGATTTATTACTCTAAAATAAGTACCATGGAACAGAGTTGAACAGTATCAGGTAAAACACAACATCTCTTTATAAATTGCAAGTACATGCTATAATTCTCATGAAAAAACTGATACAGTACCACCACTCTTCAGTCCTAAATATGAAACTTTACATCCCATTGGCCTTTTAGAATAACATGACATTGATAATAACATTTTAATTTTTTTTTTTGGTGGAACCAGGGATTGAACTCAGGCCCTTGCGTTTGCCAGGGAAGCGCTTATTTCACTGAGCCATCTCCCCGACTCCTTAAATTTTTTTTGAAAATCAATCAAGTTTTCAGTGTGAAGCTCCAAAAACAGATGTTAAAATCTCTTTTGATAATCGCAACTACCCACCAGATTTACTGTTTCTCCTTTTTACCACTTAATAGTCTCCCTGTCTCACACTTTTAGTAAGTCGTATCTAAGCGAGTCTCCCCTGTGTTTGCGCTTCTGCTGCACCCACAGATGCATGCCCTTGAATGGAGCAACTGTGGATTCGCCTATTTTTATAGAAGTCGCACATTTAGTCATATCTCATAACATGGTGTTGAAATGCTCATCAACTGTCTGGATGGCCAAGTCACAAGAGGTCCAAGAAGCTGTCTTCCATGTACACCAACATATATCAGTGATACACACTTGAAAACAAGTAATTTCAACATCACTTTGTTTTCTCTAAGAAATGGTTGATAAGACCTCACCTGACATCTAAAATTTTCACCTAAGAATAATCATAAAGACGGGGCTGGGGAGATCGCTTAGCAGTCTAAGCACCTGCATGGCAAGCACGCCTGCAATCCTAGCGCTAGGGAGGCTGAGCCAGGAGGATCACTATGAGCCCAAGCTGCACAGCAACATCCTGTACCAAGTAAACAAACACAGGATTAAAAGAAAATTTTAATTGTAAAGAATAAGTGAGAATATTTTCTTCTATCAGTATTATATAATCTATGATGCTTTACTAGAATACTCTACAAATAAAACGTAAAACTATTTGAGCTTGTATTTATCTGGAAATACACGCACTCACAGTACCAAAACCTTACAATCACAAATTCAAATAACAATATTCTTTTTTTAACTTTTTAAAAAATTATTTGTTGTTGCAGGGTCTCACTCTGCAGCTCAGACTCGTAATGATCCTCCTGTTTTCAGCCTCCCCGGCACTGGGATTACAAGTGTGAGCCACTACACCCAGCCTTGTGGCCGGCTCAGTATAACCTTGGGGCAGGGCTGGCACAGCATGTGGTGCTGGGGATCAAACCGTGACCCCCGAGCTTGGCTAAGCAGGCGCTTTAGTCCGCTGAACTATCTTGCTGGCCCCAGTACCAAAAGCATCCTGATAGAAGAAAGAGACACAACCAAGACACACAGCACCCACAGACACGCTGCAGCTTCTCCTGAGAGATCTCCACCGGGACGACGTGGCTGTGTGACACACACGTGGCACAGCAGTGTCCTGCAGCCCTGTGTCTCTGTGCTCATTCCCTCTAAATCGTTCTGAATTCCCACTGCCTGCACCATTTATTTTTATTTCTGTTTTAAATGCTATCATCCTAGCTTGTAATAATCACCACTAAATACTATACAGATATTTTATCAAGTGAAAATCAGTTTATTAAATTTTAGAAGCACGATTCCTGACATCTCTGATAATCATCTTAAGCCCAATAAGGCAAACTGTAAATTTCATCCAATGAATAGTAACTGACAAGACATGAAAATCCACAGGAATGATGCTGAGACCCAGAGACCGACGGGGCTCAGGGTGTCTCTGCCGAAAGGGAGTAAGGCACAGTGAAGCCAACACCAGGCAGGCGTGTGAATATAAATCTTTCCCAGAAATTTTACTATACACTTAATATTCAAAACTTAAACTTTCATGATAAGCCCCAATAATAAAAAAGAATAGAAAATTATCCCAATTTCTTTAGTACAGCTGATTTAAGGACTCCGTGACTCAGCCTGAGCCAACATAAAACAAATGAGATTGAATTATGGGCATTAGACTATGCAAATAATGAAATCATGGCAGATATAACTGGCCCAGAAGTAGGTTTACAGAGGCACAACCTTAGAAATGGCTGACGCAGAGAAGACCTGACCTCCATCTTCAGACAATGTATTTGAAGATTTTGATGGAAGTCAATAAAATCCCCACCTACACACACAAATTAGAGCGTATATAACAGAACAAAGTGAGTGGAAGCTGTCCATAGGCCGACTGGCTCAACCCTGGAGGCGGGTCCACCACCACACACCCCTCCGGCCTTCTCTGGGAAAGTTGAGCCTTGGGTTTCCTCGGTGCTGCTATGACCTAGGAGAGAGGTCTCCTTATCCTAGGGCTACTTATATCGGGGCACGATGGGAAAAAAGGACAATTATGGTCCCACAGGAGGGGGACTGGGCTCTCTCTGCCCACTGGTGTACCCCTGAATTCACCTCATGAGACTGCTAAAAGAGAACAAAGGCCTAATTTAAGACAGTAAAGACAGCCATGGAATTTTATGGCACCTGCCACCAACCTGCAAAGCTCTCCTTGCCTGAGACCTTCAAAGCCTTTTATTCCCCTGTACTCCCACAGCTCAGGTGACTGAGACTGGAGAGTTCAGCCTAAGCCATACAGTGACAGGGCAGCCTAGAAAGACTACATCTCAAAAATAAGAAGGAGGGAGAGACAGAGGAACAAAGAGAAGGGAGAGGGAAGGGAGGAAGGGGAAGAGAGGGAAGGGAGGAGAGAGAGGAGAGAGGGGAGGAGAGAGAGGAGAGAGGGGAGGAGAGAGAGGTGGAGGTGGAGGAGGAGAGTGGGAGGTAAAGGGAGGGGAAAGGAAAGGAAAGGAAAGGAAAGGAAAGGAAAGGAAAGGAAAGGAAAGGAAAGGAAAGGAAAGGAAAGGAAAGGAAAGGAAAGGAAAGGAAAGGAAAGGAAAAAACAAAA
>PVKA01018168.1:0-44369 GCA_004027165.1 Ctenomys sociabilis
CTTGAAAAAGTTAAAGGACAAGAAATCCTATTTTACCTGTGGTACAAAGAGATATTGTTGTCTTCCTATTTCCGAACACCTTTCTAAACCCATGATGGCTTATTTTCAGCTTCATATTAGTTAGTCTCTCTATTGTGTGTGTGTGTGTGTGTGTGTGTGTGTGTGTGTGTGTGTGTGTGTGTGTGTGTGTATCTTTTTGTAGGGAAGGTTCTACAGGTAATGAGTTCAGGAACTCATTACTAGATTGGACGCATAGTGATCCACCTGTTTACAGCCTCCCAAAAGCTGGGATTACAGGCCAGCCCGAGCGCACCCAGTTTCAATTGCTGTCTCAGAGTACCCTGGGGGTGGGGCCTACATCGCAGGCCAGGAAATCCAAGGCCCACTCTTGTGCTGTGCTTGCAGGCACTTCAATCCACTAAGCTATTTGGCCTGCCCAATCTCTCTATTTTTATTCCTTACCGAAAGTAAATGAAAACTTCTGGATATTAACAAGCTCACCTTTGCAAGCGAAGCACAGAATGATGAATACTACTTCTTGCTCATCCTCTGATAACCTCTGCCTGAGTTTTCCCGTTGTGGCTGCTGGGGCCAGGCTCTCCACAGCAGGTGCATGTGCTCTTCTAGAATATTCTTCACTAAAATGCACAGCAAATACCACCCCAAAGAAAAGCTCAAAGGAAGAAAAAAAAACCTTCACAACATAAATTTCCATACATTGCAGAAATCAGGGAAAGTAGAGTAAAATTCAGAAGCTGAAGGATTCTAAATTAGAAAGACCTGAGCATCAGTATCCTTTGCTGTTGGCAGCTATGGCTCAAGGTTAGCTCTGCAGACTTCAGTTTCTCCCACATGAAAGACAGCATTCCTGGTTGCTTTCTGCTAAGCAAGTCAGGTAATAAAGCTTATGTGCGCTTGTTACACATGCCAGCTATGCACCCTCTGGTGAGGCTAAATTCTGAATTTGTCTCCACAAACAATTGATAGTCAGGGTGTATCTGGAAGCAGCATCTGAAGCCAAGATGCTCGCCTGATTTAGGGAGAGTGAATGCTTTCTCGAGCCATTGGGGCCTACTCCAAATTAAAAAAAAAAAGAAAAAAGAAAAGAAAAACACACAAAATGCTCACTGAACTGTAGAACGTTAATTATGCAGCCTATTTATAATAATCTTCCCAAGTCTCATTACCTACAGCAGTCACAGTGCCTTCATCTCATTTCTGTTTAGGCTGGGAAAATTACAGGAAGGCCTTGTCATTCTTTTCGGAGTTTTCTGTATCTGGTGACATTTCCCCAGCTTGCTGCAAACCGGCAGCTGTAATTAATTACTTTTTGAATCAGCTAAAGGACGGCTTGGAAGTTTTCCACTGCCCTCTGTCAGTTCTGGCACAATGAATTCTCTTTTCAAGTTTCCATACAACTTGCATGTTAAGCATTTCAAAGCTAGCATGGCCTGAACACCAAATGGTGGGATGGGAGATCATTTTAGGATTGATATCTCCCCCCTCAAAAAAGAGGGTAGCACTGTAATCATAATCAATGTACCTGGGACCCCAATGTTTGAAATTAACAGACCTTTTTAGAATGAAATTTTAGAAAGAAGATCGAAACTTTGTAAAAATCTCTCTGTTATTAAGATACCGTTATTTTCTGCCTCTGAGAAGTTAATAAAGATCTCAGACACTCCGGGTTCACCTCTGCTGACCTCATCATTTTCCAAAGTCTTAATCATCTGAAAGGAAATGCATTAACCCGAACACCCCACCTGGAAGCCTGTGTCAACTTCATTTAGTCAGAACTTGCAATTCCTGTGTCTCCATTCAGAGGCTGTGTTACAAGGAAAGTCTTGCACATTCCCTGGTGTGCGGGTTACATAAAGAAGCCACCTTGTCACTGCTCATCTCCATAGAAGACACAGAACCAGAATGAGTAGGGAACTGTAGTGCAATTCACAGGACCCCCATGGCTTGCAGGGATGCCCCAGCTGGTCATTTGTAGAACACTTCTGACAGTGCCTTAGCTTTATGTAGAAATGTTGATGTTCTGCAAACTCACTTCCACCAAAGCCATGCTGTTGTGTGGAGAAGCCAGTCGCATACCCTGACCTGCACCCTTCCATGGCATGACACTGTCCCTGGTGTTCATGAACAGCACACTGTTCTCAGACCCGCAGATAACAGAGCCCATGCCAATCTATACTGACTTCTCTCAGAAGTTTCTAGAGAGAAACTGTGGTGAAATGTGAGCTTCAAGCCATGCTGCGGGGTGATCCTGCACAGAAGACAAGGTAGTGATGGGCAGATAATGCAAATGTGAAGCATTGGGATCCTACAAGGGAGTCAAAGACCAAAGGCTTGCTTGTGTGCCTGTGTTCTTTCAATTAATTTGTTCTTTCATTTTAACGGTAATGAAACCAGATGCTAGAGGATGACCACTGGGTCTCAGATTGACCCAGGTGGCCAGACGATAGTGGATCCTTGGATCAAACCTCAGTGAGAAACGCACCTTCTACAAGCTGACTTCATAAGAAATGAGTCAAAATCTTTTCAGAAATCCTGAAGTTTACCCCAGTGTTATAAATACAATCAAGAGCCAGTGTGGGAAGAAGAGATTTTGTGAAAGTGAACCAAATACACGCATTCACACATGCACACATTTGCAGACAGTGCTCAAAATAAGATTGCTAAGCTAAATAGACCACTATGTGGTATTCTGTATTTAACTCTTCAGAGTTAAATAATTGTTTGTGAGTAGCAGGTTACAAATGTCACCTTTTGCTGGAGTGATGCATAACTGTTGGCCAGGCTGTCCACAGAGCACTCTAATGTACTTCAAAAGGGTGTATGGTACTCATTTGTAAGTTCTAGAGAACATTCCTTGCTAGAGAGATTAGCCAGTGTGTGCTGCGCTCTAGCAGTGTGTGACTCCTGCATGGAGAGGGACAATGGCCAGGCCCTGTGCAATCTCGGTGCTTCACAAAGATCTCTCTTAGCTCCCACACATTTCAAAGTGCTTTCCATCATCCAGGCATGGCTCTAGGTGGGGAGGAGGAGGCTGGTGCCTCCTGGTCCTGCCCCTGCCATCTTTGCAAGCACTATAACACTTCTGCAGCTACGAAAGTGCTCTGTGGCACATCAGGGGCATGCTGGAACTTCCAAGATACCACGTGAGTGGTGGGGGCATCTGGTGGCCACTGCAGGACACAGCACTAGCACCCCACCCATGGGGTGACACAGAAGCACTCACAAGGGAAAGCCCCACCATCAATAAGCTCTAGCATTGACAAGGTTCAGCCAGGGTGCAGGTGAGAACTGGCCTATGGACGCACTGCCCAGCCCTCTCTGTAGCAGAAAGAACCAGAATAAGTGCAAGGAGGTAGGGAACAGAGATATTCTACAGCCCTCCTTTCAGAGGCTTCTGTCCTTGAATGCATTTAAATCAGAGACTTAGCAGTGAGTTTAGAATTTTAACTGTTATGTAGCACTGAATAGATTGATCTCTAAATTATGACATTTTGTGATGAAAAGAAAGTAGATACTGGGTGCGTTTGCCATTTAAATGGAAATGGAAAAGTCCCAGGCAGGCTCAGGTTCTCACCTAGAAGCAATGCTGACATCCCTCTAAATGAAAGCTTTAAGACAGAATGAGACATAGAAGTCCAAGCACTTCGTTTTTACCACCTCTGTACCATGCCTTATTTGATGGAATGAACTGCTTTCCCTGTATGAAAAGAGTGGAGAACAAAGCCCATGTACATGGCAGGACCAAGTGTGACAGGACACTAGTCTAGACCTGGGGTGTAGAAAGACGTGTGTCCTCTCCATGTGCAAACTGTTTTCTCTTTCATTTTTCTTTTTGATGTCATAGTCTTATGACAGTCTAGAGCTAGGCCTCCTAAAATTCTATCTTTGAAAGGGAGAAAAAAGAAAGTTTTCCTCTTGAACAAAATCTTCTTTGTTTTTAGTTTGCTTTCCTTGGGGATGGTACTTGGAGTTACACCAAAATTGAGATTTTTCAATTACAGTCCTTAAATTGAATCCCGCTTCTGCCAGAGCTGTTTGACCTCAAGTGATGTACCCCGCCTGTGGTATTAAAATGGGATCTCCCTCTGCCCTGCATTCTAAGTGGGAGTAGACAGGAGGACAGACAGGAAAAGAAAACGCTGTGCACATACACATGAGGCCGGATTACTTGGCAATGAACGATACATTTTAGTCACTTTTAAGAAAACAGATTGAAGGCCAGCCAGATTGCTCAGTGGACTGATGTCCCTGCTTAGGCAGAGTACAGGGACCAGGTTTCAGTACCCACTTGCAACGCTTGCCCCACCCCCAGGGCATGCTGAGAGGGTGACTGAGGCTGAAAGCAGGAGGATCACTGTGAGTCTAAGCTATGCGGCGAGACCCTGTAGACCCTGCACTAAATACATTAAGAAAACAGATGGACCTTGAGGCTATAACGTTAAATGAAATAAATCGGGCACAGAAGATAAATATTGCACAGTTTCTTTTCTATGAGAAAATGAAACTATAAATAAGTGAGGCAGAAAATCAAAGGAGAGATGGTAGACAACAAGGAGGTAGATGTTTTGGACATGGGAAGGGGATCTGGAGACAGGAAGAGAAAAGGGAATTGGGAATAACATGTGCAAGATGCAAGATATATATGCACCAGTTCCCCAAGGTGAATGTAATTATTATACGTTGCAAATATATACTGGTAAAAGTTATTTAAAAGTCATTCCATGCTTGAAAAAAGCTAACTTGTAATGATCAAGATTTATTTCGGGGCCAGCAAGACAGATCAGTGAACTAAAGCACCTGCTAAGACAAGCGTCAGGGACCACATTTCAATCCTATGCCACACCAGCCGTGCTGCAAAGGAAGTCTGAGCTGCCAGACTCCAGGTGTGGTGGCTCACACCTATAATCTTAGGGCTGAGGAGGCTGAAAATAGGAGGATCACTATGACTCCAAGCTGTGTAGTGAGACCCTGTAACACCCAAATACATTTTAAACACACACACACACACACACACACACACACAACTTGTTTCAGTGAGGCTCATCTAGTGAACAGTTTGTCCTGCTTAGCTTGGTGTCCAGGCACTGGAGTTGAAGCTCAAACTCACCAGATTTTGCATGAGGTCCGCACTACTAATCCTGGCTTCTGGGCTGAGAGAGTCAGTCTCGAAGGCCAAGTTCACTCATTGTGGCCCCACTTCAGGGCTGAAGGCAAGCATAGGCATGGTTTTGAAAACCTCTGTGCAATCTAAGTCCTTGTATAGAAAAATGAGAGTCAAGAGTTAGCTACTGTGAATGAAGAGCCATGCTCTGGAGACACAATCATTTATTAAGAGTATGCAGGAGCCTGTATACTACATTGCTTTGAAATGTTAAGGGAAAAATGAAGTTTCTTTAGAAAGAAGATGATAAACAAATCAAGCGATGGTGACAGCAATGTCCTTGTTATAACTCAGTGGAGAAGAAGTGTGAACACTATCAAGTGCCAGAAGAAGGCAGTCCCAGGACCCTTCACACACAAGGTGAGTAGAGAGCGAGATCAGCTCTGGCACTGGATTCAGAGTGTGAATTGGGAAAGAGAAAACACTAAATGGCAATAAAAAGTAGGGATTTTAAATAAAAAGCCCTAAGTGTAATGCGAGGCAAATGTTTTTACCTACCCTCCCTCTGCAGACACAAAATTCCATAATACACTAATTTTCTAAGTTCCCAGAGGTCTGTATTGAACAGCATGGTCACAACAGCTGAAAAACAAGTGACATCCATGATTGTCTGGGTTTTAATATAGCACGTAGTTCATCTGGCTTTGGGGGAGCTGAATACATGAAATGCTCACTTGAAATAGGTTAGACTGCTCAAGCAGTATCTGTGGACTCTTCTGGAAAGCAGTCACCCTGGGGACATTAACTCTGTATTCTCTGTTCAAATGCCTGTGTGGTGGGTCCCAGGAAGAACGAAAACTGGGGGCTGGGGAAATGGCTCAGTAGAATAAGTGCTTTCCGGGCAAGCACAAGGGTCTGAGTTCAATCCCCAGTTCCACCAAAAAAAAAGAAAAGAAAAAGAAAACCACTCTGTCCCTACAGTGGTGTGTGACAGCACTAGCAATTCACATTTAAAAGTCAGTTGTGCTTTAAGTTAATTAATACAATTCTATGTGAAGGACAATGGGTTTCTGTAAGTTCTATTTCTATCCCTGAAAATAAGCTATTAATGGATTATCCTGATTCAAGACCAAATAACTCAACACCTCCTTCTCAAAGCACCATATTGCCTCCATTTCCTTCCAATGTACTTAGAGAGAGAGGAATACTTTTCTTTCATTCTGCCAAGTGCCTTAAAACATCTTCAATTATTTTACTCTTGAAATGCCAAATATACAGTTTTCCAAAGGTGTTTTCCCTATTATATGAAATATTGTTTTATTTATTTGTACCTAACTAAAAGCGTCCCTTGGAGAAAAAAACCCATTTGACGCCCAAGCCTAATTTTAAAGAGATCATGAAATCTTCTTCAAAGAGTGTTCAAAATGAAATCATGCTCTGCCAGAGCGAAACAAAACTGTGCTCTTGAGTAATGCTAAATTCAGTTCTGTCATTGCTCAGGAACTGGGTGTTGGTGGGGTCAAGAAAAACCTGAGGGCCAGTGGGATAGCTCAGTGGACTAGCGACTGCTTAGGCAAGCACAGGGGCCAGGGTCGGATTTCTGGCACCGGAGATGTCGTGCCAGCCTGGCTCCAGGTGTGCTGAGCCAGCAGTTCCAGCCAAGTAGCCAGCTTCTCAGGCTCCGAGGAGGGACAGATGAATGAAGGCTGAAGGTGTTTCACTACATGGGGAGAAAGCAGACCTTGCAGTAGATCACCTATCCAGAGCTCCCAGGACTTTCACTACTGCTCAGAAGACTGGCACAGTGGGGATGATGAAGCCTTTGATTCCTAATCACAGTTTCTCAAAAGGCTAACCATCAGCTGTGCGCTTCACATGGACGCTTCAACTCAACATCTCAACAAATGTACTATGGCCCAGAGATGCTAGATACCCTTAATTTATTATTACTAACAAAAGGGAAAGTTTTAGTCTGGGCATTGTGGCATGCACCTGTAATCCCAGAATTTGGGATGCTGTGAACAGGAGAATCACTATGAGTCTGATCTAATAGTGAGACCCTAACCACCCTGTAGACCCTTCTGTAAAAATACAAAACAAAAAAAAAAGGGAAAGGGGACAGTTGTTCTTGCAGCTCCTAACACTTCAGCAAAGATGAGAATCACAAGTCCCCTAAATGTGCAAGCAAATAGCTTGATTACATTGACTTGGTGAGCATAAAAATTAATTCATAGAAAAGGACAATCCCAAACTTGTAAAACATTTTTCCTTCCTATACTATTCTGCCTGGGTTTCGTCCCTTTCCCCTTCGATCCCCACTTTTCAGGATAATTCAACAGAGGTAGACCCACTGGTGGTAAAAACATACAAGTCCCGAGATTGGGCTGTCCAGGGTTATTTGTTAATAGCAAACTGTTCAGTATTTAACTGCCTCATCAATAATTTTCCCAACATGAGCTCAGAGGAAAGGTTTGGTATGTAACATTTACATTTACAGTTTCCACTTTCAGTTCAAACACAGAGAGAGAGAGAGAGAGAGAGAGAGAGAGAGAGAGAGAGAGAGAGAGAGAGAGAGAGAGAGAGAGAGAGTAATACACCTTTAATTAAAATAAGAAGCTAATAAAAGTGAAAAAATATCTTAGTTCAGGATTTTCAAGGGTTGTGTGGAGGCTGTAGATTGACAAAATGAAACCCACTGACATCCAAATTTTCTACTGATCCCAAAGTCTGCTCTCCTTACACTTCTGTCAGAGCACTCCTGGTCACACCATGCAGGCTCTTGCTCTCCCATGTTTACGTCACACCTCATCATACTTCAGAAAGCACAACTCTCTACCTCATGCAGTCCACAGTGGGTTCTGTTGGTCCCCATGTAGGAGGGCATCAGAATACACAGCCGATTGGGATTATTACAAATGGATTCTCAGCCTTGAAGAACCTGTCCAGTGCTCTGCTCCATAGATCTCCCAGGACTCCACACTCTTGCCTCAGAATGTCACACAAACAAATACAGACACACACACCCACACATACACATACACATACACACTCCCACACACACATCCACCCCCATACGCACATCCACACCACAGGCATTCATATACTTTTGTATATCTTATGTATAAAATAAAATAAATCAAAAAATAGTTGTTACATCCTAAGTTTGTTGGAAACATTGCATGAATTGATATACAAGTCTCTAAGCCTACTACCCAGCAAACAAGAGCTACACTTTATTTCTACCATCATGAGTACCACTCTGATTATGTATGTATTTTTCTCTGTATTTTCATTTGAAAGCAGATTAAACTCAATGATCTTGAGGTAAATGCTCTGCGACAAACACGGCAGAGGCGTCCAGTTTAATGGACTGCACTGCACTGCTCATGCAATTTTGCAGCGCAACGCAGCAAAGTTCTCTGTCCTCTCTTCTATCTGACCAGTCTGGTACCAAACCCCGCAGGCAGCCACCAGTGCAGTCGCTGCCACTGGGCCCGGTAGGCACTGGCTGATTTCTCTAAGACTCTCTCCCTCCACGCACTTTCTGCCCTGTGGTTCATGCCACTGGAGAAGCTTTTGCAAACCTTGTGCCTTCTGCTGTGGCATTCTTTCTCCACTTGCCCATGTTGCACTTCCTTTCACCTCTTGTTTCCACCCACGAGGCACTCTTCTTCTTGCTCTCAGTCAGAAAACTGTGTTCCTCTTCTTAAGAATGCTCTGAGCTTTAAGTACACCTTCATTCATCTGACAATGTGCATAATTACCTTTGTATTTTACTGGTTGGATATAGGGTCTCACTCTGCAGTTTAGACTTATAGTGATCCTTCAGCCTCCCCAGTGCTGAGATTATAGGTGTGCATCAGCACGCCTGGTTTCAGTGGCCTGCACAGCATGCAGTACTGAGGATCAAACTCTGGTCCTTGGCCTTGCTGGGCAGGAGCTTAGACCACCAAGCTATCTCTGCAGCCTGTGATTACCTTTCATCTAGACTACAAGACGCATTGAGTAGAAGCAGTGGCTCTGTTCACTATGACACTTGCAAGACTAGCACAGTTCTACCGCTCGGTTGAACACTAAAATGTGCTTGCTGATAAGTAAAACAGGACAGTTCAAAACAAGAAATTGAAAAACTATGTAGGCATCAGAAGAACTAGCAAATATACAAAATACAGAATCAGAAAAAGAAAGCCAGTGAAATGCAGAGTTGGTTCTCTGATGAGAGTGTAGAAAGTGAAACCTCTTTAACTAACCATGAAAACAGTCAAACATTAAAATAAGAAATGAAACTGTATTACTGCCATCCTTGCAAAGTGAAAAGGATTATAATAAAGTAGTTACAGTGTGTGCCAACAAATTAGATTGTGTAGATGAAGCTTTAAAATTCCTAGACAGACAAAAATTACTGAAAGTGATTCAAGTAAAAATAGAAAATCAGAATACACATAACAACTAAAAAGATTGAATTAGTATTTAGATAATTTATGATTTTAAAAAAAAACAGACTCAGGTGGGCTTAACTGGTGAATTCTAGCTAGCATTTAAAGAAGAATTGATTCAAAGCCATTAAACACTCTTGAAGAATATAGAAGAAAAGGGGCCGGGGAGATGGCTCAGTGGAATAAGTGCTTCCCTGCCAGGCACAAGGGCCTGAGTTCAATCCCTGGTTCCGCAAAAAAAAAAAAAAAAAAAAAAAAAAAGGAATGTAGAGGAAAAGGGATGTGTTTTCAGCTTATTATATTAGGTTATTCTTACCAAGGTACCAACAAAACACATTAAAAAAGAGAAGTATAGAACATTGTGTCCCTTATGAATACAGGAGCAATCCTCTGTACACACTGGTAAAGTGAGTCCAGGAACATTTATAAAAGATCAGCTGAGACAGATCAATACCCAGATATGAAAGCATGAACCTGGATCTCCACATCACACCAGATAAAATTTTAAGTCAAATAGATCAAATATCTTAATGGAAGAGGTAAAACTATAGCATTCTTTAAAACAACATAGGTGTAGATCTTCTTGATCTTTGATTAAGCAATAATTTCTTAGGTTTAATGCCTGTGTTACTCCATTTCTGCCACCGCAACCAAATACTTGGCCTGATATATTGTTATAAAAACAGAAATTTATTGACTAACAGTTCTGGAAACTTGTAAATCCAAGACCACTGTGCTGGTATATGGTAAAGTATTTCTTGCTATTTTTGCTGTGTAGTCACAAAGCAGATGGTGGGAAGGAAAAAAAAAAAAAAAAAAACCTCTATCTGTTCAAGTAATCTGTTATGCCTGATAGTCTTGTTAATCAAACAGTTTTTTCAAAAACAAATTGTTTTGTTTTAAATCTATTTTGCCTGTTTATATCAGATAACCTAACCAACTGATTTGAAGATGCAATACAGTGACCATTGTTGAATTCCTACTACTTTGTTTAGAGAAATATATCCTTTCTTTTAAAAAAAAATTATTCACTGATTTATATTTATTTAGTACAGAGTCTCACTAGGCAGCTTAGACTCAGTTATCCTCCTGTCTCAGCCTCCTCAGTGCTGGTAAAATACACATACCACGGCAGAGGAGGCTCCACAGTCCAAGCGTCTGCCCGGCAAGCACAGGGACCGGGTACAATTCCTGGTGCCACACACGGTGCCAGCCTGAGAACACTGGGCATGCTCTGCTGGCCACCAAAGCCAGGCATGGTCATGTGTGCTCGTAAGTCCAGCGCTGAGACAGAAGGAGTCAGACCCGTGCAGTGAGACCTTGTTCCAAATAAATAAATAAATACACATAACAGAAAAATTAGCATTTTAACACTTTTTGCATGTATAATTCAGTGCTGTGGAGTCAACTGACATTGGCAGGTATCCCCACCATTACCAACCTCCAGGAGCACTTTTTCATCACTGAAAAACAGAAACTTAGGGCCTTAAACAGCAGTTCCCTGTCCAGCGATGCCCCTCTCCATCATTGGCAGCTACCCCTCACCTCTCCAGCTGCCCCCTTGACTGTTGTGGATGCCTCACATGAAGCATTAATGCAGTTTTGGCCTTCTGTGTATGGCCTATCTGACTTAACACTTTCAAAGTTTATCCATGTTGTGAATGTGAGAGCTACATTGCCTTTTGCCTGAATAATGCACGCCATATGCACACGTCACATTGGGCTTTTCCACTCGTCTGCTGGAAACACTCCAGTTGTTTCCACCTTTGACTGTTATTATTGTTACCACTACGAAAAATGAGTATGCAAATAAAGGTTCTTGCCTGTACTCTGTATTCCTTTTTAAATTAATTTTATTGATAGACTTTAGGCATACATTGTGATCATGCTTATCACAGAGAATTTCTATCCGTACATAGTATACCTTCTTTCTTTTCTCTTCATTCCCTTTTTATTACTTTAAGGAAGAGAATAGAGATTTACAAATAAATACAAGGAAAACAACAGGAATGAAGTTTTATAGATTTGGAGGGAAGAACCATGGAACCGAGGTGACCCCTGTGTTCTCACCTCCAAGGCAGGTCGTACCCGCACAAGTTCATGTTCTCTTTGTGTTTCCAGGACCATACAGAGCCACATGCCTTGGCATACAATGGCAACTGAAAGATTGCTTTTTGTTACATTGTGTGCTCTAAGTACCACTGAGGCTGTACAGTTTAAAAAGAAGTCACACGTTGTGCCCACCCTTACATTCTGCAGAGAACACCAACCCTTGGTCTTCTCTACAGAGTGGTTACCAAAATGAAAAGTTGGAACCACAGAATTCTTTGATGAGTCTAGGTAGTAATTACCAGAGTGACGTCCTTCCCATCTCTATTCAGTCCTCATCCTTCATGTGACCGCACTGTTTGGTGGCTGCCTGTATTGACAAAAGCGCTGTCTGCCAAGTCAGCGTGTAACTTCCTCCGCACTGAGCAAAAGGGTCAGAGCCACTGCACAGCCAACCTCAGAAATGTGGCTGTGGAGGATTAAGGACAGAATGCAGTGGCAAAAGGCACAGTTAGAAAACCTGAGGGCCTGGATTTGAACTCTACAATTGCAAGTAAATGAATAAATACAGAACAAATGAGTTACTTTTCTCCTTGCTGAAACAAAACAGGCATTATCTAAAGTGAAAGGAGGAAAAGGGTTTTTTTTTTTTTTTTGGTTTTTTTTTTAAGTCCACCATTTATAGAGATTTCAGTCTGTAATCGACTGAATCAAAGGCAGGCTGGCACATGGCATAGGGGCAACAGCCATGGCAGAAGATAGCAAAATCAACAGGGGAAAGGTGATAGGCTGAGTCTATTGGGATTAGGGTGATGCCAATGCAGTCTGTGGACTGATCCAGCATTCCCCCACCTTCAATCCCAGCATCCTTAATCCCAGCATTGAAGCACAAATCAAGTACACACTTTAGATTCAGCTGCCCCTCAGGGCCCCATCTAAAACTATGTGAGGCTTTGAGGAGACCACCCAACACAAACCACAGCCGGATGGAGTGCAGTAGCGGAATGCTCCCCTCGAAAGCAAGGGGCCCTGAATTCAAACTTGAGCACGACAAATCAGCGATTACATACAGAGAGAGCATCAATCTTCACTGAATAAAAAATGATGTCATTTCGATCTCAATGCCTGGGTAATTTTAAATAAGCCAAAATAAACACAAAATGGATTAAAGACTTGAATATAAGACTTCAAACTATACAATCCCTAGTAAAAAGCACACTGAAGAAACCCAGTGCTGTCAATGAGATCTTGGACACGTGCATTCAGGGAACAGAAGCCAAACAAACCAGCGGGGCTACCCCAAACTGCACAGCAGGGAAAAAGTGCACAAAAAAAAAAGAAAACAAATACCTGCTCATAACAGTAAGAAATTACTCCACATGCAGAGTTGGGCATGATGGTGACACCAACCACAGTTGTCCTGTGCGACAGTGACACTTGTGCTTTCTGACGGTTCAATGCAAGCAACTTTTGTTTCTTGCACAAAATTATTACAAATATTATGCAGAAAGGCACCTAAGCACTGTGTATAGGACACGTGTAAGACAGAAGTGACACTGTGTTCAGTATGGGCCACCTCCAAGATCTCATTACATAGACACAAATATTCCCAAATCCAAAAGAATTCAAAATCCAAAATGTGTTTGGTGCAAACAGATCAGGTAAGGAGTACTCAGCCTGTATTTTAACCTACTTAGTTGAGCTATGTTTTTATTACCAAAAAAAAATCACCCTTTCCCAATGTGATCTAAGGTTTCCATCTAGATCTTGTTTGAAGCAGAGCAGCCCATGCAGTGGCTGAGAACAGCAGTCTCAACACTCAGTGGGTGATCAAACACAGCAAGTGCAGTAGGCGTGGCCCGCTCAGTCCAGTAGCGGGTGCCACTGAACAGTGAGAATCTGCCTTTCCTCTTGAAGGGCAGAGAACTGCTCCAACGTGTTTGTGTGTTTTACTTGTCGCAAATGCAATTGCTCTTATAGGTTGTGCTGTTTTCCAGGGTATTGTTCATTTATTTTATTGCTTTCTCTCAGATAAACCTTTACATAGTGACAAAGAATGCTGTTTTGAAATTTAAAAAGGGAAGCTTTAAAAGGAGTGCTTTTAAACTATAGGATACATCAGAAGAATATGGCATATTCCCCAAATGTAATAGCCACTCTAATTCTCATTCTTGGATAGAGAATGGTAATGGAATACATTTTTCTCATGTATAATGATGACTAGAATCAAATTTTAAAAATAGAAAATATTTGAAGCAAAATATACTGAATCACTAAGGGTGACTATCCCTGGGAATTATTGATACTGGGAGTTTTATGTTCTTGTGTTTGTATACCTTTTACTTTTATTGCAATAAATATGTATTTTAATAGATGAAAATATAGGAAAAATTTAGCAAGGCACCTGAAAATACTGAAAAAAACTTTTTACCTTTAAAATTTAGGAAGCTGAAATTCAACTTGTTTTCCCATAAACAATGGTGAAATTTTGGAATTAGAAAAGAGAATATTAATAAACAGAAGTCTTTTAGAACCAAAGATGATATAATCTTATATCAACTACAAATTATATTTAGTACGAGAGACAATATCAGACATCTGTGGTTCACATGAAGGTTATAAAGATTAATAAGATGCCAATTTACCCTCAAAATAACAGTCAAATGGAGGGTAATAGCACAGATACCAGTATGGAAGCTATGCCGCAGATTAGCTAACCAGGTTCTCAAAATTTCTTCTCAAATTCAGTTTCCTGGCATTTAAAGAAAAGCAAATATTGCCTGTTGGTGGCAGTAACTCTTTCCTGGATTTTTTTTTTAAGTGAATGAAAAATAGTAAAAGAAAAAGCCAACAACAACAAAAGACACGATATACAATTTCACTAAACTAAATGATAGGAATTCAACAGCAATTGTTATATTGTTCTCTCCAAATTAACTTTTCAGATTATTAGACATAAGTCTATAAATGTGGTCAAAAAATTAAGAAGAAAAAAGTTAAGCATTAACTTCTCCTTTCAGCAGCAGAAATCAGCAGTACAATTGGCTGACCTATCCTGTGTATGTACATATACATATACATTTCTTTTTCCCTTCCACTGTCTTAGCACACACCAGGGGCAGGGTTGGCATGTCATGTACCTTTCAGATTTTATATACTCTTTCAGTTTCTTTTTTTAAAATATATTTAGTACAGGGTCTCAGTACACAGATCATACTCGTAGTGATCCTCCAATTTTCAGTCTCTGAAGAGCTGGGATTATAGGCTCATGACCACGCCCAGTCTCAATCAATATCTCAGCACTCCCTGGGGATGGGGCCAGTACAGCAAGCTAGGGATCAAGCCCCTGTCCCTGCACTTGCCTACGCAGATGCTGTAAGCCACTCGGCTATCTGGCTAGCCCTCTTTCAGGTCCTTATCACCCCATTCCTTAGGTATGTAACCCCTTTTCAATGAAACTTCAAAAATATCAGCAATGCTGTGTTTATAACAGCAGAGCTTCTCTCATTGGAACTATGGAGGAGAAGAGTGATGAAATATCTAATGGATACAAAAGAGGGAGAAGCGGGGTATGTGGAGAACACCAGCTCCTCTATCATCAGATTTCTAAGACAAGAATATAAGATCCCCTCAAGGAGGAAGCAAAGAAACCCTCAGGAAGTTGCCAGTTCACCTCATTGGAGAGGGAGGTCCTGGTCCTCCTTTTGAGGCTTAGTGATCTCCTTCAGCAGTTCCAAATGATCTGGCTGTTTCTCTACTCTCTTACAGCTATGTGAGAAATCACAAAAGGTTCCATTTAGACATTTAGGTTGCTATTTCTTTTTTTTTTAATGCCTTTTTGCAGTCAATCTAGATACACATACCACACACGCACACACACACACACACACACACACACACACACACACACACACACTCATTGATCCTCATTATTTACTTTAACCATAAAGTCAATACTCCAGTGTTGTTTTGACAGTCACTGCAGATAATGGACAGAGAAAAGAAGCATTGAACCCTTGGCACATTTCCATTTAAGATTTTAAAAAGCAAAGCAAAGATCAGCTTTTCATTTCAATTTCCCTATAGTAAACCACTTTTGCTTGCATTCTATTAAGTGCCATGTATTTTACATTCCTGTGGCTTTTTGCTGTTGCTGATGCTGATGATGATTTTTCCTGTTTAAAATGGCCCTCAAGCGCAGTGCTGTACTGTTGTCTAGTTTCCTGAGTCTTGGAAGGCTATGATGTACCTTGTGCATGATAACTTCATGCCACCATGAATGGCAATAGTGCTGAGTGTGACTGAGCTGTATCAGGAAACCTAGCCATCCATGTGGTCTCTGCTCACTGATACCAATCCAGTTTGAAGGAAGACTGAGAAAGTTTCAGTTACCAGAGAAATAGTGGGGTTACAGAAATCTGCTTCTTGGTTCAGTTTTGACATTCTGGCCAAAGAACATTCACTAATGCCTGGTGGAGGAGATTAGAAATAGAAGGAGAATGACTGTCACAAATGAAAGAATTAATTAAAGCCCCTGAGTACAATGAAACCAATTCCCCCCAACTCAGGCTATTTTTATGACAGCTACTTTATTATTTGTAGTATAAGTTGACGCACTCCTGGGAAACTATATTTAAAAGGAATTTAATGAAATTTGTTGGATAATAAGTAAAAGGAAGATTTCATATAACAATATGTTTTTGAATCAAATGAAAAGAAGACACAGGGACCTGAACCATGAATTACAGTAAACTAACCTGGAGCTCAGCTTGAGACAACCAACTGGGAAAGAACAGTGGTTTTGAGAGCTAAAGTGCTATGCTCTCCTTTGCATTCAAGGGAGAATGGTGTCCAGGTCTGTGTTTTCATTCCAACTGGCCATCGGTGTTGGATGACCTCTTTCTGAAGCAGCCACTTCAGTGCGAATCGACGCATAAGTTAGGACCCTGAATGATTATTCCTTGGAGGACACAGTGGGGTGTGGAAGTCACTTGTCTAATTTTCAAACTGAACCCTAACCCTGTATCTATTGCCCATGGGAAACTTAAACATGCACCAAGGCTTTGCCAGGGCTATGTGTTGTTTTGAAATGTAAGCAATATCGGCCCAAAGAGCACTCTCATTCTATCCTCCACCTCGCTAGAGAATCAAGACAACAATCTATCATTCTTAACATCTATGGTCTGGTATTTGAATTTAATTTCAACTGCCAAGAGAAGCAGCAAAATTGCAATCTTGCCGTGCGGCCACTCTCAGCGGTATTAACTGGAAGAACAAAGTGCTCTCCATGTTCGCAGAGACCACTGGTCCCAGGGCAGCCCCTGCATACTAACTGGGTGTCTCTGCTTCTGCAGATGTAAGAGAGGACCACAACAAATGATGTGTGCCGAGAGACTGACAGTTCATCTTCACACAGGGTGGAGAAACAGCCCGGCAAGAGCATGAAGCACGCTCTTTCTGTGACACGTCCCCCATCATTCCTCTGATCCCCGTTTGTGCAGCCATTGACCTTGTCCAATATTCAAGGCTATTTTAAAGTTAATGATCTTAGACTCTGGAAATGGTCTTCAGACATCTGAAAGATCATTACACAGGAAATAATAGCCAGCTGTCTCTTATCCCAACCGAGGCCAGCACTCTGGCTGCTGCCATGCACGCCTGAAGGACCGAGTCGGTGGTTTTTGGCCAAGAGACCCATGATGATTGAGAAGAGGAAGCCGTATCTGGCATAAAGAAGACCTGGAATGCAATCTGAGAAACTCCATTTTAATAAAAGAAATGTCTCATTGTCAGAAATCCCTCTTCTAGCTTCTGATTCAAATTTATCCTGCATGAGGAATTTGCTAAGGTTTCTCTGAGAAACACTGTGAAAGAACCCAAGAAGTATTATGAAAATCGTATAACAAAAATAAGTCTTGGCAAGACTGTTTTCTACCTAGGACAAGAACTTCCATGTGAGAAAATATTAAACAATATTTAAAAATACAATGCAACTACCACACCCACTGTTTCATTTGAGGCAGTCCCAGGGACCAGCTCAAGCATTGTGAAGGAAGAAAGAAGACCTTTAGAAAAGACTCATAAGTGAAATACACAAAGGCTCATCTCATAGAAGTTGAGCATAAAATAGGCACAGCAAGCAAGATGCTTTCCGTAATATACACCTACAATGTTCTAACACTGCCAAAATCATAGTTGAAAGCACTTTTAAGAATTTTTTAATGTATTTAGTACAGGATCTCACTACACAGATCAGACTCATAGTGATCCTGTTGTTTTCAGCCTCCCAAGTGCTGGGATTACAGGCATACGCCATCATGTCCAGTCTCAGTCACTGTCTCAGCTCACCTTGGGGGTGGGGTACAGCACTTCTGATATTATAAAACACTTTCTCATGATGCAGTTGACATGCCTGGCCCCACTACTCTGAGTGGCCACATGTAGCAAATTACTGATAGACTTAAGGACAGACTCAGATTCTACTATCTGTATATGAAAAATAGAGCATTTCCTCTGCATGCCTGTGCATTTTGTTTTCCAGTTAAGAAAGCAAGACCCTCATTAGACATGAGAATAATTATCATATATCACATATGAATATGTACAATAAAGTAAGTTAGAAAATCACTCCCTCCCCCCAAAAAATCCTTATAGGCCTAAAGACAGAATAGGCCTGCTTTAAGAAATTGATTTCAGTCATTATAAGAAAAGCCATCAGTCATGGATGAAGTGGAAAATACATCTAACTGAGCATGCGGTTCTCAGGAAGGGAGGAGGGGAAGGTTTTCTGTGGCCTTAATCCCAGTTTACTACATATAAAACACTTGAGGAAATTCTCATCAGATTTTTTAGTTCTGAAACTACTAATATTCAAAAATATTAGAAAACAGAAATATGTAAAGCTAGAAAGAATCATGAAATAATGCAATTGGAAGTCAATAAATTTGTGCGTTCATTCACATTTTCTCTGGGTATCTGTATTTATAGAGATAGATAGATGCTAGATGAAAGAGGAGAAGAGATGAAATTTACAAAATTTTCACTTTAAAGCAAACATTAGGGTTCATTCACAAAAACATTTTATATTCCACATCACACATTATATACTTTCTAAAGCATTCAATGATATTCAAAAGTAGTTTACCACCCGGTACCCCTTTGGATGACTTTAACATCAACATTTGCAGAAATTATGTCTAATGATTTTCTATAAACTTCAGGAATGAACATCCTTGAAAAGAAAACGTTGTGAGTTCATATAATTTCCTTAGGAAAAGTGCTTAGAACTCCTTTTGCTGAGAAACGAATTTGCCAATGCTCTTTATTGGCAGAAACCTCCCTGCAGGAAGGAAGTGTGTGCCAGTTTGCACCACGGTTACAGGACAGTGTGACGCTTTTCAACCAGATAGCTGTCTTGCTTGCCCCAGGCCTGCCCCTCATCACACTGATATTGATATTGGCTGGCACTATTTGCCCTGTACCAGCCCAAACTAGATATAGCCTTTATTTTCTTTAATCTTCCCAACACCATAAGCTGTACTCTAGTTCCCTCTATTCTACAAACCTGAAAACCATAACTTTACTAGATTTAACTGTTCAACATTAGCTAGAAATAAAATAATAATAAAATTTATCTCAGCCCACAGGTGCAGTGACTTTAAGACCTTACTTTTAGCCATAACATGATATCACATTCCCATAGAACTCATTACCTTGTAATCTAAAAAATTACTTTGACGATAACAATATGCAGTATAATAACCAGTGTTAATTCCCTAATTATCTTGTTGCAAAATTCTCTATTATTGGTTTTATTTTTATTTTTCTGTTTAAAACAAAAATATGAAAAAGAAAAATTCTATAACTTAATTCAATATAATTTCATTAATATCTTAACACATTGATTTTTCATAGTTTTGTGTTTTAGTGTAAATTTTCTATTTGTGTTCATTGATGTGTTTATCATTTTCTCATGAGGAACTGATGCTCCAATTAGATCCTGATTGATTCTCTTTGAGGCAATAATAAATATGGATTGTAAAATGTTAATATAACTTACTCGTGTGTATGGATTTGAAGAAACCTTGCTAATTGCATTCTCTGGTGAGTTGTGGACTCCCGCCTGCCAATGTGTATTGTATTTTACAGGTCTTTTTAGATACTCTCTTTGGTCCATAATTGATGGATATCCCAGAAGCAAAAAGTCATGGGAGATCTAGTGAGTGTGAAATGGTGAATATTGAAAGCATTTTGAACACTGATTTGAAAATAGATGTCCTAGCTGGATATCTTTGCTTCTGTGTGTGGAATGAATATATTAATTTAAATTTGGTAAGCATAATGAATGTAAAGGTGTTAGTTTTGGATTAGCGATAAGCCAATCAATCTCCTGCCAGATTTGTGGATAGTCTTTCTATTTTCTGGAAATACTAGAGATAATTTAAGGAGATGGTGATGTTTTCAAATGCTTTAATAGATCCAGTACACTCGTATGACTATTTGCATCTGTGGAAGTCTCCCTACATCTGAGGAAATTGCTACACAGAATGGAGTATTGGAAATAACTTGTAATTAGGAGTAAGAGTAAGGAAGATTGGTAGACGAGCGGGTTCAGCAAAACAAAGGAGGAAGCCAGGAACCATGTACTATCTGCAAGAAGGAAAAATGCAAAGTGTAAAATTGCAGTACTGAGTATGACCCAAATCAGTGGCTCCACTGTGTAGAAGACTGGCACCACCCAGATCTGAAAGGCGGGCCAGGCTTTTTTGGATGACTGAAACTTGGGAGCCAGAAATATGTTTCAATTCAACTTGGTGCTGGTACTCGAGGCCCATCAGCAATGGAAACATATCACTCCCTGTTTTCTATTCCCTAAAACTCCAAATTTAAAGCACATTATAATGATGTATCAGTCTGGATCCTGACAGGAAGTAGATGATCCATTTAAATGAGGTGAATCAGGATATTACAATATTTTTTTTAGGAAGAGTGAGCACATTTATGAGAACCTAGAAGGTTTGGTTATGCACATAGGGTCTGTTGTCCACCCAGAGGAACTGAGCTGTTGCTATGTCTAATCTGAAAGGCGATGCGGGGAGATGCATGTTTTGGGATTTGGGGAACACCATGGCCATTAACAGAAACAAGCCACCACCAGCTGGTTCAGTTCTTCTTGCTCTGGTCTGTTAATGTCCTCCAGCCAGAAAATCTTCCAATCAAAGGAAAAGGAGGAGGTGCAGTTGACAGCCCATACAGGTCTGCCCCAGGGCATGGAGTGGGAGAAAAGAGAGGAATTCTGGAAGGGCAAATAGGAAAGAGGCAGAGCACGGACACTAGGGCTTTCAGGAGTGCTAATCTTCCCTCCAAGGCAAGTCTCTGCTCTGGATCTCCCTCCCGCATCAGACTCACATCCGCACACATGAGGCTGAGTGCCTGGGGCTGTCTAGAGACCCCTTCCCTACTTTAGACAGCAGTCATCCACAAAGGAAAGTCACACGTATGAGGGTTTTTTTTCCCCCAACTCCTCCAGCTCTTCCACCTTTCCTCAGTTCTCTCATAAAACAGTAAGCCCACTGCCTGTCCCTCATACACCTTCATTTTAAGTGAGTGAAACTCAGGTTCCTTGATGTATATGTGATGACATGCACACAGTATTATGATTGTGTGATTTAGCCCAAAATATTGTGCAAAAGCATACACAGACCAATTTGGGCACTTTAGGACATACTAGGACAACTGGTACAGGGATAGAAAAGTAAGTTTTATTTCCACACAGGATGAGCTCCTGCAACAAAAGGTAGGTCAATAAGAGAATAGTAATTAATGTGAATATTTTCAGGACAAATCTAGGAAGGAGTAATTGGCAAAGAAGAGGCTTGGGATGCGTGCTTGTTTTTGTCTGCAAAAGAGAGAGGAAAAAGGACTTTGACTGTCTCAGCATGGCAAACTGGGGCAAGGAAAATAAATGTTAAATGCAGGCTATTTAGTAATGCTCACTGCTGTGGGTTGTTCCAGCCCCATTTTCAGGCTATCTGGGGTCTAAAATCACCCTCAGTTACTCACCTTTAGTCTTCTGGAGGTAGAACAGCAGGTATGATCACTCATCTTTGTAAATCTATGTTCTACCTTTAGGCAAAAAAAAAGCAAAAAGAGAGACTTTTTTCCTGAACCTGCTCCTTAATGCTTCAGGCCTTGAGCTAAAAATTTACACATTTTAAAGTGAATATGTGAAAAACTTCTCTTCCCTGAATTCCTTGGCATCGTAGAGGGCTGGTGCTTTGGTGCAGGGAATCAAAATTTTAGAATTTGGGGGAGAACTAGGGATGTAATTTCATAAAAGTATGACCAGCAACACGGGTAAAGCCTTAGACCTGACACCTACACAGAGAATTATGTTTCCTACAGCTCTCCTCAGCAGTCCACCCAGAGAACGTCCATGTGGCACAGACACAGTACTGCTCGGGGTCCAAATGGGATCTCTGGGGAAAAGAAAAAAATAAATTATTCAGAGAGTGTGCTGGTTGCTAGAGGGGGGGCGGACTGCGTTGGTCTCAAGCATGCACCCTGGCTACCCTGGCTCTAGTGCACTCAGGGATGAAAGCCACCAAGAAAGAGAAGCAGGGAACCTGCTGGGAAACTGCCCTAGGTCTCCTCAGCCACGTATTAGGGAGGTTCATGAAGAAGACAAACCTCAGCAAAGAAAACTGGAGCTCTTGAAACCAGAGCTGTCCCCATAGCAGAGCTTGGTTGTGCCATGTTGGGTAACCTGAAGTTTGTTGTTACTGCCACTTCCTCTTGGTAGGGGATGAACCAGGGCACTTCTCTAAGGCCTGGCACCTTTTGTGTGCCACATACCTATCAGAGACCTGTGAGACTAACATCTGAGCTGACTGCTTCTGTCTATACCTGTAGGGTCACTGCGCCTGGTTTTCCCTGTCAGAGTTACACCAAATTCTTCATTGATTTCTTACTTAGCATAGGTTCAGGCAATGGGGGGAGGGGGGCTCTCAGTGATCTTCTCACTCACTCCACGGCTTTCTTTAAGTGGAAGACCTCTTTCTTCCCAAGGCCCAGATATTGTGACAGGATCCTTCCTTCGTGGCTGCTCTGTACCTGGGTTCTAATCAAGGTTCTCTTTCCTGTCTTATATTTGGCCTCAGAGAGAGAAAGGAGTCTGCAGAAAATAGCAATATAAATAGATAGTAGGCTATAAAATGAGAAAAATCCTGGGTCCAGCTTTCTAGTCATCTCAGTCCAACCTACTTCCAGAGTGAGCTGACAACTGGCTCTTAAAATGAAATAAAAGTCCTGGCTTTAGCAGCATTTCTATTTTCTGTGGTGTAAATATTCCCACCCTAGTGCATTTCAGCCTAGAAAATGGCATTTTCAAAAAACAGTTGGGATCTGCTTTGCAAAACTGTCTATTGCACCTGACAAGCAGGACTGCTAACTGATTCTCTCTCTCTCTCTCTCTCTCTCTCCCCCCTTCTTCCTCAATTCTCATCCCCCTCCCTCTCTCTCTTCCTCCCCTCCCCCTCTCCCTCTCCTTCCCCCTCTCCCTCTCCCTCCTTTCCCTCTCCCTCTCCTCTCTCCCTCTCCCCTCCTTACCCTCTCCCTTTTCCTCTCCCTCTCTGTCTCCCTCTCTATCTCTGCTTTCTTCCCTCAGGTTGGGACCAGGTTACCTAAGAACAGACAGATGTAGGCTGCATCCACAGGAACTCCTCAAGCCTCTGTTGAGCTAGGCATCAATATTTCTTCTCCTATCCTGACTCCCTACTGCCTCTGAACATGCCCTCTGGTCACTGCATTGTCTGATATATCCTCTGTCATACGAGATCCAGGAGCAAATACCTTATAAATCAAAAACAGTGAAAACGTAACAACTAACCATGAAATTCATCATTTGATTTGGCACTTGAGGGACTTCCCAATGAAGGGCAATCCACACTCTGCATATGCAATAGGGGAGGTGCAGCTACTGCCTCCTTGAGGAGGCCCAGGAGAGCCCAAAACAACTTCTCCTACCTTGTCCTCATGGAAATGGACCATTCTCCTCAAAGCTAAGAAATGAGCTGTGGTTCATTTCCCAAAGGCCATGGGAGTGTAGGCTGGCTTCTAAAGTCCACTCCTAGACTTCCTCTCCCTCCGCAAGTGATAAAACATGTAGTCCCCAAGGGTGCAAGTCATACTAAGGTCTATAAGGGACTGTGGAAAATGAAGTCACAAAATGCTGGTGAGAGCTTCATTGTTGTCTTATATGCAAGAAAGTAGCAGGCCACTGAACTTATAAGAGAAGCTGAAATCCCACAAGGTGTGAAGAAGCTGTGTTTATTCTCCCCAGAAGGCTTTTATCACACTCAAGTAACTGTCCATCCCAGAAATTTGTTATTCTTCATAGGCAATTCTTTTCTTCAACTACCTCACTTCTGAAAGTGCTCATGGCTAACAACAATGGCAAACACTCTGGCCCACTCTGTCACTGTTCTTCTGGTGGTCCCATATCATGCAACTGGTCAGAGCTCTGTAAAATTGAGCCCTATGGGACGGGCAGAACAAGTAAAATCTCAGATCTGAATACAGAGCAAAAAGGCGTAACTGCTGCTCTCTCATAAGCAGAGGTGCAAGGAATTGGCTTTCAGCTGGATTGCATGGGACTCTTACATAAAGAAAGAAGTGGGACATCTCCCTGGAAGGGGGAACAGCTAAGTTGGGTCTCAGAGAAATTCTGCACATCACTGAAAGTGAGAGAACCTGGAGGGATGGAAACGTACTTGCACAGGTGAAGAGCTATGAGCCCCCAGTGTTTGAATAGAATGAGCTAACTAGTTGGAATTACAACTCTAGGGCTAGTGGGGCTAACGCCCAAGCAACAGGGATGGCTTCACATCCTGTAGGCCAGCAAAGTCGATCTCATCTCCCCCAGGACTAAGGTGACTTGATAGCTGCTTAAACTTGAAGCCATGTTTTTAAAACTTCTTTTCCTAAGCAGTTCAAGTTTAGCTGTCACATGAAATATGTACAGTAAGCCCAAGTGAAGAGAATCTCTTGGAATAAAGGAGGAGGGACAGGAATTGTACTCTCCATCACTCTTTTATCTTAGACAATTTATACAGCTGGCACATGCCTAGGTAGATTTACTACGTAAATACCGAGTTTCAAGGAAATGTTCAAAAGGAGAAGTGACTAGAACAAAGATTTCTGCAAAGAAGTTAGGCTAGGGAGGGTACCAGTGTCACACACAGTAGTTCCGGAAAAGAACAGACACATTTCTGCATCTAGGAAAACTTTTAGCCCTACAACAAAGTTATTTAATATTTTAGCGCATTTTTTCAACTCTGGAAGGGTTACACATATGTACTGCATCTTTATCATTTTACTTCCCCTTAAATCAGCCTAGAAATTAAAATTATTGATGAAATGATTGGGTACCTGGAATTTTAGCCACTCTTTTAAATACAGAAACTTGTATCCCGTGCATACTGCTTCTCCTCTGTGGAATGGATAATGGTGACTACAAAGGCATGACAGGCAGCCAAAGACTGACAGGCGAAGCAACCAGATCACAATGTGCCCTCGACTAGTTTTTCAAGTCTACTTGAGGTCATTTTCTGCTCAAACTTGAATATGAAAAGTTTTGCTGAAGTTTAATAATGAATAAGGCCTGTGCATGGCACCAATGCCAATCCCCTGGCTTGGATATTTGATGTGCTACAGGAGTCAGAGAAGAAGTTACATCTGAAGGAAGCTGGGCAAAGGGCACCTGCAACTTCTCTGGTCTTTGTTGGAAAACTTCTGTGAGTCTATAATTATTGCAAAATTTTAAAAAATTTAAGAAAAACTTTGATAGATATATGGAAGCAGATTTTAAGATTTTTTGCTTGATAAAAAAATAAAAGGAAAAGCCATGTACCATTGGAATAAGTATCTATGCTTCCTGACAGAGAAAAAAAAAATGACAGAAGACTCAAAGGAAATATTGCTGAAAGGCCGAAAGAAGCCACATGAGATAAATTATGTAATGAGATGGCTTATTGTGGTTTTGTTTTTTCTGGTGATAGGGGTCAAATTCAGAGCCTTGTGAATTCTAGGCAAGGGTTCTAACATCGAGATCCATCCCAGGAAGGGTTATCACACAGCACTTACTTCTGTAGACATTTCTAACAACTCTTAGATTTTGTATGTTCTACATTCTATTTCAATAATTAAATGTATGAGGAATTTTTAAGATACTAGAGAAACTTGAACTAGGAAATATAAATACTCAAAAGTAATTTTATTTTTTGCACAACCAGGGATTGAACTCAAGCCCTTGCTTTTGCCAGGAAAGCATTTACTCTACTGAGCCATCTCCCCAGCCCCTCAAAAGTATTTTTTAAATAGTAACAATAATATATGGTAGGCAAATTGTTATGATGTACCAATCCTTAAAATTTTAGGATTCCATTCAGAGCAAAGAAGTTCTTGTTCTCAATGGAATCCTAAAATTTTAAGATTGATTTCAAAGATGAATAAAGAAAAGACTTAAATACAGTAGACTATTTTGGGACACTTGTAACATACTAGGAAGTCTGTTAGACTGCTCCAATGCTGGCCTGCCCTATGGTGACAATGACAATCATTCTGTATCTTCAACTGTTGCTCTATAACCTCATTAACAGCTCATGAAACAGGGTTGGGAAGATAGCTCAGTAGATTAAACACTTGCCTGGCAAGTGCAAGGGCCTGAGTTCAATCCCTGATTCTGGAAAAAAAAAGAGAGAGAGAGAGAGAGCTTATGAAACTTATATGCTTGGCAAGAGCAAAAAGACTTGAGCCTTAGAGCAGGGTAAAATATGTACAGTGTAAGAGCCCACTTTATTCTAGCCAAACAACCTTGTGTGTTACAGTATATTAATGCTACTATGCTGAGTTCTGTTGCTTCTGCACTTCCTCTTTTGGGAGGGATGGTAATTTTCTTTGGGTTTCATATGTACATGTCCTTTGCCTTACTTTTCTGCCACAACTGTGAGTAGTTAGAGCTTGTATCTTGTATTCCATTCCTAAATGAGTAGGAGCATGATAGAAACCATTTGAGGCATCACTCAGGACAGCCATATTTTTTCATTTCTCTTCAAAGGAGAGCCTGTAGTGTTCGTGCTCTCAAGTTTAAGAAGTACAGAATGCATTTTCCCAAGCCCTGAGTTAGGCTTGATTGGAGTATTCAAATAGACAAACAATTCATGTGGGAGAGAAGAGAGGGGACATGTGGGGAATTGCAAGGGAGGGAACTAGGATCCCCATTAAAAGCTGAAGCAGTACTGAAAAAGGTTGGATGGTAGGGAGGGAAAATTTTGAACATCACACACATTTGTCTCTTTTCCATGCTGGAGATAAAGTACAAGGGATGATAAAAAATGTGTGTTTAAATAAAACAAAGTCCTGCAAGAAAAGACACACCACCATGAATGTCCTCAGAGGTCTCCACTTCGCTTCAAATACACTACGCATGTGATAAAGGCTGACCCCAACAGAAACGCAGGCATGTATGATCATTATAGTGTGACCTCATCCACTGACCCCTGCTGGTGCTGGCAATGAGACTTCTGGCTCTTCCCTAAAGCCAGATTAGCTAGGAAAGGTCCAAGTTTTGAACAGATTCAGGACACTAGGCCGAGGCATCCATCCCAGATCAAATGAAGACACTACAGAAAGGGGACATGCAGAGTGGCCTCAGAGAGTGCAAGGATGATAGAGGCTAGAGAAAGTGCATCTGATGGGGCTACAGGAATAATTTTCAATTTGAATACTCAGTGTAGCTTTGAATCACAGCTCATGTGTATGAGTGATGCCTACAACCGCACCAGTAACAGGAGTACCTGAGCAGTACTCAGGCACACATGTGTCGGTGTCCCCTTCTATGACACCAGTTGCAGCTGCACCCCATGTGCACTTACCCGACAGCTCTTCAGTGGTCTGAGCATCCATTTCCTGCCTGGGAAGTAAAAGTGTCACTTGTTTTATTTTAAAGAGACCAAAAATAGAGGAAAACAACACAATAAAAAAGCACAGAATTTCAAAAAAAGATGATAGGAAATTAACAATGGTTTATACATTGTATATTGTTATCTTCAAGGTAGTTGCTCAGTTTACCAGGTACTGGCATGCAAAATTGACTGAACAATGTAAGAACTATTTCAGTGAATTGATAGAAATTAGTAGTACAATTATCTTAGCTATCTGGTATTATGTACATATCTTTTTCCCCCTTTTCCTTCTTTTGTCTTCCTCACCCCAAATGTTCTTTCTTCTTGAGCAGTTTCTTTCCCTTTCACAATGTCTACTGTACCTCTCGGATCTTATGTACTATTGTAGTTTCTTACACAAGGGAAAAAATGCAATGTTTACACATGCGATTCTGATTTATTTTACTTGTGAATATGATCTCTAGTTGCATCCCTTTACCTATAAAAACCTCAAGTTTATCTTTCTTGATAACTGGGTAGTGCTCCACTGTATAAAGATACCACATCATTTTATCCATTCCTTGGTTGAGCAGCATCTGAAAGAGCCACTTCTAGCGACCAACGCTGCCAGAACTTATAACCCCAGCTGCATGACAACTTGCATGTACCAGACTTCTATCAGTCACTAAGCAGGAATCATAATTATTTCAGGAGGGCAACTACGGTGGAGATGTTTTATTATAGCCTTGTAACAAGAATTTATTCTGCTCAGTTTCCACTCTCACGAAACAAGTATGCCCAAATATTTTTACAAGAAAATATTTATACTCAAACAAATATACTGTTAACCCCTAGGTAGTGACTGAGGTTTTTCTTTCAGTGCTGAAGATCAAATTGGGGGTCTTGCACTCTGCCACTGAGCTACATCTCTAACTCCTGGATGCTTTTATTATTCCAGAAGTAAGAATCTGCAATTGGCAAAGAGACAATGGAAGAATTCTCCCATGGCTGATCTCTGCCATATACATCTTTGCTTCCTTTTTGCTTCCTTGGGAAGATAGTCTCATTAAATCACTAAGTTGCCCTGGCTGGGATCAAATATGCATCCTCCTGCCTCATCCTCTAGAGTCCTAGGTTACAAAGGTGAACTGCCAAACTGGACCCTTTGTACTCCTCTCATTCAGCCACTTCCTCCTCTCTATTCTGAGTGCTCCCTGTCTCTCTCTTAGTGCAAGAGCTAGCTAGCTCCTCTCTGAATGGCTCCCAGATGCAGCATCTGGGTTCCTATCAGCCCTCTGGAGCTGACACCTGGATAAGCAGATGGCACAGGGACCCCACTCTCTTGTTCCTGGGCTGGTAGAGAGAGTTGTCAAGCTCCTGGCTGTCTGCGTCTGGTGCCTGCAGGGAAGAGAGAAAGCCTAGCAGTAATTCTGGTGAAAATAAGCTCTGGTCTATGGAGCTTCAAACCCTGCCCCCCCTCTCATTTCCATTTGCAAATCTTTATCTTGCAGAATCCCCAAGTGAACTGTTCATAACCATACCCCAGAGATCAGACACAGCACTTTTTTGAGTGCATTTTATCTGGGACACTTCTGACTACCAGTCTTTGGATGTACATCTGCCTATTTCTAACCTAATCTTGATTGCTCTAGTGTGGTAGGGATCTACTTTCCTGGATGTAGAGAACAAAAACTGAATCAGAGTCTTCACCTCATACTAAAAATCAATAGATAAGAACTGTAAGGGGATACTTAAATTGCAATATTTTAATACTGCAGACCTAGTTCATCAGAAATCAGACAGACAGACAGCAATAAACATTTACAAAGGTTTCTGCTAGATGTTCAGCGCTTTGCTCCACCCTGGGTACCTCTGACCCCCTGCCTCCCAATACCCTGGTGGATTGTCAAGCACTGCCTAATTCTGAAACACAATCGCATTCTTCTCTTGCCTCAGCAGATCAGCGTTCCACACCACAGGCTGAGACTACATCGTGCTGCCATAGAAGTGTAAGCATCCCTGCTTTTCCTCTGTGCAGGCCTCTTCTTAAAACCCAAAGGCAGGCTTAGCAATGTGTTCGTGTTGCAGAAATGTGACATGCTGCATTAGGAGGCTCAGTGAGAGCTTGCCAAATTGCACAGCCTTCAGACCCCATAAAGCATGGGTCTGTTCCATATAACAAGGAATACTCATTACTGAAGAAAATACCAAATAGACAACTTGTAGCCATAGCCTTGGGCATGTCAGGGAGAGGGCCACATCTTAGCACAAGAGCGCCTGTCTGTTTTCAGAAGATGTAATGCCTGTAGTGATTTAACTCTGAAGAGTAGAAGTCCCTGGAGACTGAACACTAAGCATTCCTTGCTAGACAATAAGCACCTAGGAAAAGGCTTTCCAGTTTGAAGGAAACACAGAAGGCATCATATTGCCTAAAGTCACTGCTGTTCTTACGGGGAATAGCATTTAGGAACAAAATAACCCGCAGAGGAGAGTTCTGATAGCTCTTTTGATCAGGGAAGGCTACAAGACCCCTTGAGAAGGTCTGCTATTAGTAGAACACTGGCACTGAGATGTTCCAAGAGCAGAACACTGTGTAGGACTTTGGGAGACTCCATCCCATCCAGGGGAAGGCTAAATCCTGGATCCTCCTCTTGTAAGACTTGTGGTGCAATTTCATGTGTTGAGAAAGGCCTCAATTTTCTCACTTGTGAAAGACAATTTATCTTGTCTGTCCCATTACAAGGCTTGGATGCTGAACCGTGATCATGTGTATCATGTGGTAATCCCTGAAGGCTATTTGTTACGGCACTGTTCTAGCTGCCCAAGAACAGAACTATTTCTGTGCGCTCTCCTTTGCTGGTGAATACATCGGTGCTTAGCTTGATGTTATGTAAACTGTACTTAGTAGACATAAACTATATTGTCTGATAATTCATGTTAACACATTTCATAATGTTTTGTAAAAGCACAAAATAAAAGAGGCCTTCCAGGTATTTGTAACAAGAAGAAATGGAAGAGTGTGGAGGAAATTATTTGTAGCAGCGGCTCTGGTTCCTGAACAGAGCTCCTGTGTGCTACAGAACACACAGTGGAGCTGCAGGAGCCGCCCTCTGGGAGGCTGTGAAAGTCTCTGCCTGGTTGAAGACGATACTAACGGTGCGTGCAGTCATGTAAATCACGACAACGGGAGGATTGAGATGTTTTGTAATTCTAACAAAGCTGTCAGCTCTCAACGTTTTGAAAACTGTTTATCCAATTGAACTACACAAGATGTCAGCCTGAAAACACAAAATTATAAATAAGACTCTTTGGAATGTCGATTTGTATCTGCTACTATAAATGAGTAACCTTACTCCAAGAGTGCATTCACTCTCCGTTGATTAGCTATTAGCGGTAGTGAGCGGCACTCCGACAGGCGTCACAGCATTTAAAAATTGAAGCTTAAGTGAAAGCCACACCTCGTTTATGTTTTCAGTGCCATTTGACATCACTTTGCTTTCCCCGAAGCCAGTATATACAAAATACCATTAAAATAGCAGAGTAACAGAGACTCATAAATTGTACTGGTGTCAATTTCCTCTTTCAAATATTTGGCATTTCACTAAAATTTAATGAGAGAAGGCAGGTATATAAAAGGTACCTGTACTATATTTGTAAGTTCCTATCAGTCTACAATTATTTTTAAATAAAAAGTCAAAAATTTCATCCTGGGTTCTATATATTTGGAGTCTTAAATGGCACATTACATAACCAGAGCGTTCTAATCCAGCTCAACAGTTCTATACAGAAGGGGGTCTAAGCAATCAGGCCGTTCCTCCCCCTGCCCTGCACCACTGCCTCCATGCGACTCGTGGCGCTGTCCTTCAGCCCAAGGAAGACTGAGTTCTGATTATCTTTCAGAAAAGCACCCTTGCTCACCAATCCAGTGTTTGGAGATTTTGTTTGGTTTTCAACTAAAAGTTCGGCTAAATGACTACCCTGCCCCTCCCCCACTGGCCATATGCTATCATAGGAAGCCACCAAAGGTCTTCCTTCAGGCTTCTTTCCCAGATGAGGGCTGCAGCAAAGGAGATCAATCCCTGAACTCAGCAGCAAAGCCTCAGACCCTCAGCAGCTGGCTGCAGATCCTCTCCCAGGGCCAGAGCCTCCATGCAATGCAGCAGGCACCCATCACTATTCCTGCTCTCTGCGGAGTGACTGTGATAGCTGCCCTAGTGAGGGGGAGGCTGGGCAGGAGCTCAGCGGCTATGATGTCTTTGACAATCACTGCAAATCAAGGCCTTGCAACCTGACAGCAAAAATCCCGCTGTCAGTTGCTAGATCTGCACCGCGCTCTCCACTGCGTTTCCCCAAGAAGTGCACAGAGCATTCTCCACACTTCGCCCTTCTACATGTACGGCTGCTTTCCCTGCTGTATCTATAACTGGTTGATACAGCTCACGCCTTTCAATTTGTGCTTGCTTCTTTCTTCATAATAAAGACCTCTGCTTTCTGCTTGGTTAGGCTCCTGATTGGGTGTTATTCCCACAGGCTTTTGGCATCCCTTGGTTAAAGCCCGCATTTCTCGCATCCTTCCTTGTTATTTCTGTTCCAAATGAACAGCTATGGATGCGTTAAAGTCATTTATACAGAGACAGGTTGCTACTCTATTAGCGTGGAAAACCAGACTGGAGGGACGAGGTCACTGTGCTGAGATTCAGCAGCTGCTTTCTCCTGTGCTGCAGTCTTCAGTATCAACAATGTCCTGCTCTTGGGGTTCAGAACTTCATCTCTGCAGACACATTCTTAGTCCGATGCTTCCTATTCCCCTAATGGACACTTAATTCTGACCAGGATTTTGGTTGGTGATTATAAGGGTGTCATGTTAATCTCTAACAAAAACCCCAACACCCACAAGCGGAAGGAGAGGTTTATTTTAGTCTATGGATTCAGAGGGTTTAGTCCCTGTACCAAGGCAGAAGTGTGACAGTGGAAGGGCCTAGTGGGGTAAAAATACTGTGGTGTCCTGGGAGCAGAGCAGGGAGGAGCTGGGGACAAGGGCAGGCTGGAGCAGCCTTCCGTGCCTCGTCCCTGGTGACCAGCTCAACCAGGCCCTAACAGCCTGCAGCACACTCATCTGTGAACTCAGAAATGGGTGAATCCACAGACAAGCACCTCACCACCCCATGGTCCAATCATCCTCCTGAGGTACCCTCTTACCTCTAAAGGGAGGGGCCTTTTGAGGTGTATTTTGTGCCTGAGCCCTTACAGGTGCTACCTGTGCCTGACTAGGTATATCCTAAGTTTACTCGCTTTCTACCTCCTGTGGGACTCACTGCATGGACTAGCGAAGGCTGGCAAAATACATCATTTAAGTAAAAAAGATGCTTCCTGGATTCTTCCAAAGCCAATGTGGTCTTTCCTTTGGACAACCCAGTGACAGACAGGAAGACCCAGCCTTGGGAGAACAGCTTGGAGCACAGACTTCCTAATCACAGACCTCATGTGTGACTAAATGTCAGCATGAAGTGAAGAGCCACGCTCTCCATTGGTTGAATGCTTTAATAACAGCCCTGGAGTGGCACATGCAGGTTAACCAAGACAACATACTTCCCCAGAATTTTCTGCACTGTCAGGGTTCCCCACACACATCAGAAGTTCTAGTGGCACAGGCACATGCACAGACACATACATGCATGTGCACACAAGCTCACACACACACACACACACACACATGCACAATCATCTTACCAGCTCTGTAAAACTCTTTTCTGGACTCCCCAATGTCCTTTACATTTGAGGTGTGTGTCCATGTCAAAGGACTAAAAATTCTCTCCCTTCTACACTAATTATGTGAGTTTTCTCAGCCATCTCTATGTCCACCAAGTTCTCAGAGCTCCACGTGCAGCCCTTTGTGTATCTTTACAAAGCTAAGCAAAGGAATCTGCCAACAGTGACTCTGAGCCTCTCTCAGTGATGTTAGGGCCAAGGAACTTGGATTAGCAGCATATTTAGGAGGCTTAGGGTGCAATGGATGAATAATTCCACACAAGGAAAACACTAGGTCAAGTAAAGACAAATTCTACAGAGAAATTCCAATCTGAACTCCAGGACCACCAGGAAAGAATGCCTCTGATCTATTACCACCCTGCAGACACTTTCTCTATAATCCCTTTCCTCTCTCCTTTCCCACTCCCATTTATTGAAGACATTTACAAGTAAACCCCTGCAAAAGCTTAATAGACTTTTTTTCATAAGTATGTGTCTTTAAAGATGATCTTCTGCTTCCTTGAGCAGCATAGCAAAACTGATGGGGGTTGCCCATGCTGTAGCCTTTGTCCTTTTTCCTTGAGAGAAGCCCAGAGTACTAGAGAAACTTTGTTCCCCGGCATGGGCTCATGAATCAGTCCTCTCCTCCCCTTTCTTGGCCTCTGTTGTAGTCATGGATGGCCACAGCTCCCAGGCCCACTCAGTGACTTATCTGCAGGGGAAGCAGAGAAGGGGGACAAATAGGGTTATTTGAAGGAGCTTTTGTTTATGCCTTTCTAGTAATAGAGGACAAAGTCCTCACTGAAGCCTTTAATTTCTTCCCCTTCTTTCTGCTTCATTCCAGGCATAAAGCTAAGGCTACAACAACCATCTTGTGGTCATGACAAGAAAGCATTCAGGTTAATGACAGAGATATGAGCTCTGATGTCACAAACCACCAAAACAGAACAATAAATTTCCTCCTTCAATGTATGTTATGTAAGAAACATGCCTTCATTATGTACTGCTAGCAGCTGAATGGTTTCTGAATGATACAGGATGTCTTCTGCTTAAAGGGATCAATCTGCACCACTCAGTATTTGTAGCTGTGTGTGGACACTAAAGTTGAACAGGAATAGAGCTGGTCAGAAGCTGACTGACTCAAGATCCTCTCAAGGAACTTAGAATTTACAAAAGCAACAACAAAAGGGTTGATCACCTGTTGCATCAGTCAGCTTTCCCATTGCTGAGACAACTTATCCAAAGCCCACAGCTAACAGAGAAGCCATTTGGCCCATGGTTTCAGAGGCAGACAAGGGGTGGCAGAGCAAATCTGCTAGGTTTATGGTGGCTGAGAAAGACAGCATACTAGGAGAGAGGAAGATGGCAAGAGAAAGAGGGAGGGAGAAACAGAGAGAGAGAGAGAGAGAGAGAGAGAGAGAGAGAGAGAGAGAGTCTTCAAGCGCAGGCTGCCAGTGACCCGTAGGTTCCAGCAAGATCCAGCCTCCTCATAGCACACTCAGCTCTGCACATCAGTGGGTTAGCCCGCTGATGCCTACAGATCCCCTGAGATCCAATCATGTCTCCAAGAGCCTCTCAGTACAGTCAAATTGCCAACAAAAAATAATTGGCACACATATTTAGTTTTCCATCTCACATATAACACAACTTGGAATGGCCCTGGGAGACAACCATTGTCTGAAGTGAACACACAAAAATCCCATTATTTTGGGTTCCTTCCTTGACCAGTGTTTTTAGTATTGGATAGAAGAGGTAAGAATGCACAGGGTTCCCTGCTTTGTACCCCGAGGATTCCTGATCACTGTACTGTGATGAACTCTGGGTGCAAGAAGCAAAAGAGTTGTTACTTGGACATTTGTACACTTTTCCCACCACACTTTTCCCATCATCTTGCCCACACCATAGGCAAAAACCAGAGACACTTCCTTTCTGTAGCTATCACCCTGATTTCATTAAGTTATCATTGTTATGCTTTTATGGTTGTTGGCCCCCCCAAAAAAGTCAGTTAGCTATTAAATCAGTGGCAAGCAAGCGAGCAATGACTCTCTGCCTCCTGCCTTTTACCTTGTGCCCAAGAACTGGAAAGGCACATGAGCTGTGGGCACAGATAAAAATTACTGAGAGCAGAAGACAAACTGTACTTTGCAGAGGACTAATAAAGGTGAAAGTATTTCTGAAGGAAACAAGAGGAAGTATTGAGATGAAATAGAAGCTAAGAGATTATAAGGTCTTCTGCATGTAAGGGCTAGTAGTGTCCAGAGAGTTTATGAGGGCAGAACACTGAAGAGAGTGTGAAGAAACATTACGGAAAACATCTTAGAGATATTTTGATCTTGAGGATTTCCAGAAAATAGCTGTCACTTCTAGATCTATATCATGCTTGTCTTGATGCAACATCACCTGAAATTGAACCGCATGGGTTCACAACTATGCAACCTTGATTAATATTTCACTGTCTAGATAGATACACAAAATGGAAATTAATGGACCAGGCCAGTATCTCAGTAGATGTGTAAGAATAATCTTCAAAACATTTGCAATGAAATACAGAAACTAATAGAAACATCAACACTTGCCAGAACCCTAGAATGTCACAGTTGAAGGGATGATACAGGTGAACATGTGCATTGTGCCGATAAAGAAGCTGAGGCCAAAACAGGTTAATAGACTTGTCCAAGGTTACTTCCCAGGCTGGCCCTGGCTCAGGCCGTGGTCCCCTGGGTCTCCCACTTGCAACACACACACGTCACCAGGCAATTGAGGCCTCAGGCTTGCATTTTGCACACCTCAGGCCAATGGGAGCCAAGCAAAACTATGAGTGACATTTACCCCAAGAAGAACGGAAAAAGTAAATTACAGAGAAAACACAGCTGAACCTGGGCAATGACACCTGCCAACACAAAAGGAGCCTGCTGTCATCTGCCACGACACCAGGAAATGAAACTAGAATCAAAGGCAAAGTCCTTTCTAGCTGCTGCTGCTCAATGCATTCTCCCAGGGCATAGAAGAACGGACTGCACATTCTCTGACTGTGAGTCATGAGACAAAGGTACAGAGCAGACCTCTAACTATATTCTCTTGCTGACCTCCAACTGAGTTCCTGTTGTGCATCTCTAAATACACAAAGCCCAGGGATGGAGCAGGCGCAAAATTTAGGACCCAACTGCTAGAAAAGATAATGATGTTAGAAATGCTAGAAAAGATAAGAAGGAGCTCCCGGTAATTGCAATCAGTAGAGAGCACCAATCTCCATGTACGTGTGGTGAAAATGCCCACAGAAAGGACAAAGCAAGGAGGAAAATGGAAGATGCACAAGCATGCACGCCATACTATGCACTGGATAGCAGGAAAGCTGGAGAAAGCCAAGGCCTCCTACTCGAGAGGATGTTGTCACAAGCTATGAACTTCAGAGGAAGCACTGATGGTGCTGGGAAAACACAGGCCTCAGCTTCCGAGAGAGATGAGGCCTCGATCTGACCTAACATGCAAGGGATCCCAGACACAGCTCAGGAGTACTCGTGGGCACACTGTGCAACTGAGACACTGTGACATCTTCCTTGGAGATTTCTGCCAAGCTGCAAATCTTATTGATTTCTGTTTTCCAGGTGACTATTTGTTAATCTCTTCCCATAGTTAGACACTGTTCCAGTCTAGAAGCTTTGGTGAGGTTCAAAAGGTAGCCCATGTAGACCACTGCAGTTAGGAAGACAAATTTACACTTCTACTTTCTGCAACATGTTGAACCAGGCAACGTGAAGGCTTTCCGCAAACCAAATAGAAATATAGGCCAACACTTGTTAAAATGCTTGGCATGACCTGGTATGGGGAATACCTCCAGTTGGCCTCTCCAAGTTACTGCAGACCCTGATTGACTATTTCTTGTCCTAGGATACTGACTTGTATTGTAAATAGACCAATGATTCAAATTTTCCAGGAACTGAGCAATTTTGCTGGACATAATATCTCATCACTAGAAAGAAGATGAGACCAAGATTGTCTCAAGCAATCACGGTGTTACTTCTCTACCCACATGAGCTACTCTGTACATCAGTGAGTTCCTTCACTCTCTTACTTCTGCTTGGATAATGATATATGTCACCTGTAAGCAAATAACCAATATACTAACACTTGGTGTCTCAACAGCAATGAGTTCTTAAAATAATGCATGCAAAAGTGACAGAAGAATGCAGTAGCAAAGACAAAGCTTTAGACTTTTGATCATAGCTTAGATGGTATAGCAGGGACTGAAGTGACCTTCCTGACTGAAAGAGAGGCTACATCAGGTAAATGCTAAAACAATTTCCAGGTATCACACACAGGGCTGCACATGACTGGGAGGCTCAGAAGACAGGTAGCAAAGTAAGCGGAGCTCAAACCTGGCCAGCGTCTGGCTGTGAGCCACTGCCTAGGCGAGAGCATGGGGAGGTGGCACCCGCCAGTGCTAGGCTGCACTTCTGACCTGAGGAGGTGTCGGCTGGAGGTGAGGGGTCAAGGAGACTTAACCTGAGAGCTAGAGCAGCAGAGAAGGGGTTGCTTTACCAGAACAGGCAAGCTCAGGAGAGTCCACAAAAAGTGGCCATCTGTCTCCAGGCAAACCCTGCCATGCACGTGGAGGAGAAGAAGCTACTTGACATGAAAGAGAGCAGCACCAAGAAGTAGTAGACTGAACAGTGCTCAGAACTCTCAGAAGCCTAGGAATAACTCACACTGTCACCAGTCCCTGGAACAGATCCTGAAATGCAAGAGCCCTTAGAGTGTGCAACCCTCCACTCTCTGAGGAAAGTTTCACCTGAGTAGTGGTACTCATCTGGAGAGGGTGACCCTCAGTGTGGTCCTCATATCCAACGCTGTAGAAGACCTACATGTGAACAATGTTGAACAAAAAGGAAAGTACAAAACTGTAGCCTCTAGCAGTGAAAATTAACTACTTTTGATTTACAAAAAAGATAACTGTGTCACATACGTGTAGTTCTGGTTTTAGCTTTGTGGGAAATCCCCATACTGATGTCGATAGGGCTATGCAGTTCAAGAGAAGGGGGATGGGAAAAGGCACAAAGCAAAGGAAGAACATGTGGTCTCTCTGTGCACATCCCACACAAGGAATGCAAACACTGTGTGCTGCAAGTATGGACTAATAAAAAAGAGAATTGATTTAAGATGAAGTCAAAACAGTAACCAGCTATTGAGGGATATGTCCAACCAGACACTGGCACAACAAGGAATGGCATTTATGTGTTGCTGTTCATCTCACCTGGACCATGCAGTATTAAGACCTGTAGTTCCTCAGCTACTTTGTTTAAGACCTGGAAAGGAGGCCAATTGCATGGTCACTACTGAATCTGTCAGTGTGCCAGCGGAGCCCCACGTTCTCACTTAAGACTCCCACAGAAGAGTGAAATAAAAGACAGAGAAGAGGAATCAGGGAGTGCTTTCTCAAAGAAGTGGGCCAAGAGATTAGGGGTGGAGATGGAAAATATGTTGAAGAAACACAGATTTTTTTTTTTTTTTTTTTGGCAGAACCGTGGATCGAACTCAGGCCCTTGCACTTGCCAGGGAAGTGCTTATTCCACTGAGCCATCTCCCCAGTTCCTAAAATATGTTGAAGAAAATAGGGACATAGAGCTCTTTGAAATTCAAGGGGAGCCAAGGATTGGAAAGTGTGGGGAGGTATGGGAGAGTAGGGGTGAAAAGAGAACTCAGTTGCTTTAGGTTCTTGTGCCAACTTCCTGTGATAAATGTAGCCATTACATACTGTAGATGTGTAATAATAAAAATAGATAACATTATGTTTCAGTGGCAAAACACACAGAGAGTGAGATGAACACACAGCATTACACACACTTAGGAAGCCAATGGTGTCAAAGTGTTTTCTTAAGATTTCACATATGGTCAATAGAACCTGGGTTCTCTGGCTCTAGAACTACACATTTTTATTTTATTTTTGTTAGTGCACTTTTGGAATGTACAATGATTACATCCATTGTACAGAGTAGATGCACGTATGTGTACACAACACACCTTCATTCTTTTTTTTATTTCCTTTCACCCTCTGTTATGTTTTGTGTCTAACTGTCCCCAGAAAGGTTCATGCATTTTTAGGTGGCGCTTGTTCAGAGGTAACTGAGTCTAGCATGTGTGATCGATTCCTAGTGCCATGCTGGGATTAAGGGCACTAGGATTGAGGCTGGGTGACTACTGGATCAGTCTAGTGATCAGATGGCACCACCCTGATCCTAACAGTCTGGATATGATAAAAGGGACAGAAAGAGGTTTGTTTCCACTTTTTTTTGCTCTTGCTTGTGTTCCCTGTCTGTCACCACTGTGAACTGCTGCCCTCTGCCATGTGCCACTCTCCTGTGGAATCAGCTGATTATGGACTGAAACCTCCACAAACTATAAGCTAAGTAAACCTTTCCCCCTTTAACTTTGGGTGTCAGTGATTTTTGTCTCAGCAATGAGAAAAAAGTGACTAGAACACCCTCTCTCCATCTCTTTGTCCTCTTTCCACATACAAAAAAAAAAAAAAAAAAAAAAAACCTGTCTCCTTGTTCTCTGTTGTCTGTCTTTTATTTCACCTTTTAAACTGTTCAGACTTTGGGTTTCTTGAACAAGAGAAGCCATTGTCCTAAGCTTGTGTTGGATTTATTTCACTCAACCTTGTGCTTCCAGGTACACCCTGAAGCCATTTTCCTACAAATGACTCCAGCTTGTCCTTCTTTGTGACAGAGTAGCACTCCATTGCACACAAATGCCACATTTTCTTTCTTTAATTTTAGGTTGTTAGTGCCCCTGTGCAGAGCCTAAGGTAGGGAGTCAGGGCATGGGCACCGCACATCTCAGTTCCTTTCTCATGCCCTCCCAGTTCAGTGTTTTCTTAACAACTACACTTACTTAACCCCTCCAGAGGAGCAGCCCTGCTCTGAGGCATTCCATGCATGTGTCCCTTCTTCTTTGCCTTAGCTGATGTACTCTGCCTTAGCTGATAGCCTCTGTTTCTCCAGAGCTAGGATGTACCTAAGGTAAGACTCCCTGACATCCGGGTATACTGCGGTGTCCACAAAAATGAGAGCAGAAGATGGGACCTAATGCAAACACAGGTCTTCCTGGCTCCTGCCTCAAGGGTCAGCACCTGCTAGGAGAGTAATCTGTGCATTGCTGGTTCTTCTAGGTCCTGGAGCCACATAGAGCTCTTTGTAATATCTGAGGGCAGAGACCCTGAATTCAAATAATGGGACTTACTCTTTCCTGTTTCAATGTTTTCTTTCTCCCTGGAGTCTCACCCTCTATGAAAGCATTCTAAATCTTATATTATTGTGAATCATCCACTCTATAATATCAACCTAGACATATATTATATAGCTGTCACATGAATAAAGAAAATGAAATACCTCAACACAGTCTGTAAGCTTTCAGAGTATTTCAAAAGTAGGGGGGAAACTACTACTGAGAATAAGGTCATCCTACCAACACTAAGGAGCATCCTGGCCAGTGGAGGGAGGATGTGACTGTGGTGACAACACCCTGCTGCATTTTCAGAGCACTTTTTAAGCTCTGAAACCCACATTGTGCTTCTTCTGATTTGGCTGATACAGTAAGTGGCTGCAGTTGACAGAGGATATCAATGTCTCTATTTTGCAAATGAAGACACTAAGGCACGAGGAGACTGAATGTCTACCCAAAGGCAGACAAGGAGTAAAGGGCTGGGATTTAAAGTCAGATTTCTTCCTCTGCAAGCTGCTTTCTCCATGGCTAAGGTAATGCTGGTTTGTGGGCTCACCTAGGGTTTGTGATTGTGTGATTACACTCACATCAGTTAGACAATGTCTCATCTTCTGTTCTGTAGTAAATGGTTTTGCCACTTTTGGCAATGTTTTATTTCCATAAGCTTCTTAGGGACCCTCAAGAATATTTTAAATTTCTCTCTCGAAGCAATCTAAGGTAACTGAAGTATCTTTGCTAAATAATAAGTGAAAATGAGAAGAAACTAATAATCTTTTATGGTTTACTTGGTAATCTTTTATGTGTTAATAAATGAAGAATTCAAGAGGTCCCCCCCCCCCGCCACCAAGCCTGGACATAAATGTCTCATTCACACACATGCACAAGGACTTGGAAGTGCAAAACCTGGGAAAGAAACTTCCAGAACAAAACCCTTGCCAATGCAAGCCTGAGAGTCAACACCATCTCCCCGGTTTCCCAAAAGCACATTCTTCTCATCCTGCTATGAGGGGATTTGATTGAATTTCTGGTTAGTGGACATGAGCACATATAGCCACAGTATTCCTTTTTTTTTTTTATAAACATACACATTCTTTGCTTCTTTGACTATTCTTAGAATTTAAGTCTAGTTTCCATTATTTAAAACACAAGTATTTAAAACTGGTCAGATTACAATAAGCTTACATTTAGAAGTATTGAAATATTTTAACATAATAACATACTCATTTGGAAACATCATTTATTGGTCATAACACATAGAGTAGTAAGCCGGTTAATTACTGAGAACCTAGCGGCACCATACGAACATGTGTAGAAAGGATGTCCCTGACTTCCCTATACGGGGCAGTCTGAAAAATTCAGCCTGGAGGTGAGAAGAAAGAAAGGGCTAGACGGTGAGTTGAGAATCACATAAAGATCTAAAATGTAGAGCTGAATGAGAAAACAGTACAATTACCAAAAGAGACCCAGCATTTTACAAAGGGGACATATTGGTGGCACACTCTGATGGCCACGTATTAATACATTCTTTTATTAAATTTGCTACACCACAAGCCCCGTGTCTAAGGGTGCCACTACTACATGCTGGATGTTCATACAAACCATGAGCAATTTAAACAAAAAATGTTAAAATTCAACCACAGACCAACAGAGCTAAGAGAGACTTCCAACATAAACTTGAAATCACATCCCTTGTGTTTTTTGTTTGTTTTTAAATCAGAGAAACCACTTAGTCACAGAGGAGTAAAGCAGCATCTGAAAGCTGCACAGCTCTCCCCAGAGTTTGGCAGAAGTAAGAGAGTAACTCTGGCAGCCCGAGAGTCCACTGTACCACCTCTGATATGCAGCTATATCACACAAGGGTGCTTCCACCTAGAAAGTGCACTTGGCAAGGAGCAGCCTTAGGCTTCCTTTAAAAAGAACAGCACCTTGGGCTGGGGAGATAGCTGGGAAAAAGCACCTGCCTGGCCAGCACAAGGTCCTGAGTTTGATCCCTGGGACCACATGCTGTGCCAGCCCTGAGCCCAGGCACACCATGCCAGCCACTGAAAGCAAGCATGCTAGTGCACACTTGTAATCCCAGTGCAGAGCAGGCTGAGACAGGAGGATCACTATGAGTCTGAGCTGTATAGTGAGACCCTGAACCAATTAAAAAGAATAAAGTGGGGCCAGGGAGATGTCTCTGTGAAATAAGTGCTTCCTTGGCAAGCACAAGGGCCTGAGTTCAATCCCCCTTTCTAAAAAAAAAAAAAGTTTCTCTATCTGAACACTGCAACCAAGAAATGGTGCATCCTGCTGTCTTTAAAAATTGTTTCTGTCAGTACCTGAAGCCACCAGGAAATGAGGTGAAGGTGCTAGTGCCGTAGGCTAAATTTTTAACTATCTGGGCAAATAGATTAACATTTCTTGCTCCTTTTGACTAATCTTTTTGGGTCTCTTTGAGGGAAGAAAATGAGATGGTGCCTTTGTAACTAAGCAGTGCACACCTTGGTCCTCTGGGACAAGTGCAGCTGGCTTCGTTTTCTCACAAAGTCCAAGAGTGTCCATTAGAAATGAGGAAAGGTCAAGATGAGACAGTAAAAATAATTAAAATAAAGGGAAAGTTAACCTGTGTGCCAGGAGCTCATAACAGAGGCTGCAAAGTAAGTGGAAGGCAGAAGAGACAGGGTAGGGACAACATTAAAATTAAATGGGGAGGAAATTTGAAAGGGAGAGTGTGGGGAGGAGATGAATAGCAAGAAGTTGAAAGGAAGTCAGGAAGCTTTGGTTCTCTGCTGAATATCTGCAACTATCATATAGGTGAGAGAGAGAGGCAGAGAGAGAGAAAGTTAGAGAGAGAGAGAGAAAGAGACAGAGACAGACAGACAGAGAGACAAACAGAGAGAGACAGACAGAGAGACAGAGGAGAGAGAAAAAAGAGGGAGTATAAGGAGAGAGAGAGGGAAGGACAAGGAGAAGAGAGAATGAAAAGGTAAAGAGAAACAGTTAGTATTCTTTTTGAGCATGCGCTGCAGTCCACCCTCTGAACAACAGCTCTAAAAGACCCCCTGCTGAGCCCCAACCTTCCACCCCAATGTGACACCTCGAATTCAGGTGCTAATGAAATTTCAGCCAGAAATGTCTCCAGAAGCAGGCACACCCTGCTCTGTACCCGGCTGTGCTCTGCATTCCGGCCTTGTTCTGTAGGGCTTGTATCACCAGAAAGCCACTAACCCACACTTCGAGCAGCAGGCAGGGGCAGCCCTGAGAGGGACAGGCTGGGTCAGAGCACCCAGTCCTGTGAAAAGAGATGTGCTTGAAGAATGCGGAGATCATGGTGTCAGGATGGACGCAAGAGAATGCACCAGGAGGGGTCCAGGCTCCTTGACACCTTGGAGGGCAGATGCAACTTGAGCATCCTTAGTCCAAACCTCCAAACTCAGAAATACCCCATAGGGAGCCAGGGAGATGGCTCAGTGGAATAAGCACTTCCCTGGCAAGAGCAAGGGCCTGAGTTCAATCCCTGGTTCTGAAAAAAAAAAAAAAAAAAAAAAAAGAAACACCCCTTAGTCTGAAAGGTTTTGAACATCAACAGGACACCAGAAGTGGAAAATCCCGGGTCTGAGCTCATATGGTAGCTCACAATCAGCACACAGTCATACCAAGTAAATTATTTTACCAGATTGCTCTCTGTGAGAGCCTGAGAGAAAGTTTTCTCTTCATGTGACTCTCCCCAGGCACACTATAGAACTTCAATCTCTTTCCTCTGTGGCTCCACAATCTCCTTGCTCAGAAAATTTGGAGCTCACCTGAGTCTCATGATATTGCAGTACAGGTTCTCCTATGTCCCGAGTCTTCGCTGACCTTGAAAGGCTA
>PVKA01018169.1:0-35232 GCA_004027165.1 Ctenomys sociabilis
TTTTTTTTTTCTCTTTTTGAGGCAGGGTCTCACTATGCAGCTCAGGCTGGCCTTAAGCTCACTTTGTAGCTCAGGCTGGTCTCGAACTCACAACAATCCTCCTGCCTCAGCCTCCCGAGTGCTGGGATTACAGGCCTGCGCCACCATGCCCGGCTGGCCTTCTTGAACACAGCCCATTGTCACCAGGGCCTGCCTATCTGTTCCTATTTTTGATAGAGCTTCTCTCTCCACTGCAGTTGCTCCAGTGTATTTTGCCACCATTGTTTTCTTTTTCTCCTAGTGTATTTAGTACAAGAACTACAGATTCTCATTATGTAGATTGGACTTGTAGTGATTCCTCTGTTTTTGGCCTCCTAAGTGCTGGGATTACAAGCACATCCAGTCTCATTCGCAGTCTCAGTACACCCCGGGGGTGGGGCTGGCCAGCACACGGGGGATGGAGCTCAGGCCGCCCTGCTCTGCCTAAGCAGTCCCCTGAGCTGGCCGGCTGGCCCTGCCGCCATTGTTTTCTAATGGTGAAATCTTTCTATTACCCCTCTGTAGCGTTCAGCCAGTAATCAGCAGCCCTGGGCAGCTTGGTTTCATATGTCTCCCTCCTCCTACCCTACCCCAGCCTCCCACCTCGTCCCTCACTCCAGGAGATGGGGATTTTGGAGTAAATCCCATGTATTGTGTAATTTTTTTTTCTTTGCCATCTGCTTTTTAAATCAGGAATCAGATGGGGGTTCCACGCAGTGTACTCAGCTGATGTCACTTACACTGTATCTGTAGATTTTCCTTTCTCAGTGACCTCTCCATCTCTGTCTATTGTTCTTGTCACACTGCTGGTTTTGTTACTGTTGAGTGACTATATTGTTTTATGGAGTTTCCTATAATCTGGACTCTGCTGAATTGGCTTGTATGGTCATGTACTGTGTTTCTCAGTTCCCTGAATTTTTTAATAATTTGGTCATTAGATGCATAGCAGGGTTTTTCAAATGTGGTACAGTATTTTGGGTCAGATAATTGAGGGGCTAAGGAGTGGCTTGTGATGTACTGTAGGATGCTTAGCAATAGCATCCCTGGCCTCTACCCACTAGATGCCATACTGTGTGTGCACACACACCAGTACTGTCATCTCAGCACTTGGGAGGCTGAGGCAGGTGGGTGCCATGAGTCAACCTAGATTATAGGTTGCCAGCCTATAATCTAGCCTCCTAGAATAGATGTAGAAGACACTGTCTCAAAACAGAACTATCCTCTGAAGTTATTGGTTTAAAGATCTTTGCTATGTTGAATTGAGTGTACTTTTTTCATGGGAATTGAATTCATCCCCCCTGCCCCCTCTGTTAATGGAAAATGGCATTTAGAGACAAAAGTCTGTTGTCACCATTAAGTTTACTTGTATGGTCTTTTGGTTTTGCTGCAGATCTCAAACTCTGCGCAGATAAATTCTCATCATCTTGATAACACGTGTAGCTTTTTTATTTTAGATAAATCTAAATTGCTCGGAGATGTAGCAAGTTTGTGTGTAATCCTGGTAAGCAGTGCTTCGTGGACCCTGTGGTGCTGGAGCCACAGAAACCACGGCGCACCAGGTGTCATGCCACAGCAAACTGGCCGTGGCACAGGTGAGTGTTGCATCAGAATGAATGAGACAACCCCATAAATTTAAGAAACTGCAGTGGATCGCGTAATGTAGAAAGGACAGTTCAGAGAACTGTGGCAGATATGCTATGTTGGCTATTGTTCTGTGCCACGTGTTGTATTTGAAAGTTTAAACAGTAAGTCTTAAATAAAACATTCCATGACTGACTTTTCTTAAGTCAGTAAAAAAAAAAAAAAAAAAAAAAAAAAAAAAAAAAAAAAAAAAAAAAAAAAAAAACTGACTGAATGGAACATTCTTTTTTTTTTTTTTTTTTTGCGGAACTGGGATTAAACTCAGACCCTTGAGCTTGCCAGTGAAGCACTTACACTACTGAGCCATCTCCCCAGCCCCTCTATTTTATTTTATGAAAAAATAAAAACTCCCAATAAAATAGTAACATTAGTTAATATCATATATGTTGTTATCTTCAAAGTACTTACTTAGAATATGACATAAATGAAAAAGATTCTTAGAAAAAACAAAGCAATAAAAATGCAAAACTTTCTTTCCTTTTTCTGAATATATTTAGTGCAGGGTTCACAGGGTCTCACTGCACAGATCAGACTCGGAGTGATCCTCCTGTTTTCAGTTCCCAAGCACTGGGATTGCAGGCATGCACCACCACACCCAGTCTCAATCACTGTCTCAATCACAGCAGGCCAGGGATCAATCCCCCAGACCCTGAGTCTGCCTAAGGAGAAAACTTTCTTTTTAATAAAGTCAAATGCCTTGGACTAGCAGCAGTTGAGTCAGCTCATGCCTGCCTGGCCACACTGTTGGGGACCAAATTCCCATCACCAAGCATTTCGGTGAGCTTGCCAAATTCTCCTTAGATTTCCTCAGAACGTGAACTGGGAAGACTCAACTTGTTTATGGACAGATTCTCATGTTGAGTTCCCCTCCCAAAGCTGTTGCCTAAACATACAGTAACCCCATTGTCCTCTGGCACAACGGACGCCTGAGGGTGCTGGGCAGGGCTGGGGCTCCTTCTGAGCTCTGCAAAAGGCGTGCCCAAGCCTTCCCCAGAAGAATCTCAAAGGGGTGGGAGAAAACCGCAGGTGCTAGCATGATGGCATTTGTTGTGGTGGATTTTTCTTTCATTTTCCAAATTTCTTTGTTTAGTTTTCCTTGTATATAATACTTGTCCTAACCTTTTTCCTCTTGAAAGATGAAACAAAGCTTTCATGGTAAGAGAACAAACCCAGGGGGCCTTGTCAGGAAACCTGGTCCCCAGCTTGCCCAGCCAGCCTGTGACACTCCTTCAAATGTTTTTGACCTGCTCACTGTCCCTGCCCACACTCACACCTTTGGCCAATTTTACCTTTCCTTGTGCCTGAGTCTGCTCATTATCTGCTCGTCTAGTTATTGTCAAGCCCTCTTAGTTCTTCTAAAACCACATATGTCCCAGATTTAGGCTGAAAACCTTCATTTGGCTCCATATTTATAATTCTGGAACTAATACATGGCATCGGCAGGAGGAAATCAGGTTGGACTCAGCTCTCCTCCTTTAGAAGAACATGTTTTCTCTGACCCAGCTCAGGCCCTCAAAGCCGGGTCCAGCATTTTCCACAGGTAACTCACTCAGGCCATGTGCTTGCATAGTGGGTGTTTTACTCCCAGAATCCTGTAATGAAACACAGACTGGGTGGCCTATAAGTGCTCTGAAAGCTATTCCTCACAGTTCTGGAGCCTGGGACGTCCACAGTCAAGGCCCCCTTGGCGGGCAAGCTTGGTGTTCTGGTGAGGGCCCACTTCCTGCTTGGGTGCCTTCTTGCCGTGTCCTCCTGCAGCAAAATGGGAAATGCAGCTCTGTCATAACTGCTGATCCTGTTGCAACCCGCCCTCATGACCTAGTTGCCTCTCAGGGACTGCTATGGTTTAGACCTAAAATCTTTCCCCAAAGTCTCATTTTTCTGACATGGTGCTTTTGCAAGGCCATTAGATCATGGGGACACTGGATATGTGTGTGTTGACCTTTGGGTGAGTTCATCACTAACTGCGCTGCAGGGAAGAGGGACCTGATTAGGGGGTGTGTGGCCCTTTGGGTGTGCCTTCGCTTTTGGAGGCTGCATCTCCCTTCCTGTCTTCTCTCTCCATTTCCTGGGGCCCATGAAGACAGCAGGATCCTCCAGGATACTCTTCCACCTTGCAGCTTGCCAGCCATGGACCAAATCCCCCGAGCCATGAGCCAGATTAAATCCTGCCCTGCCGATGTTGGCTGTTGGGTTATGACAGGAATATGATTAGCCCAGGCAATTAGATTTAAGTCTGTGAGTTTTGAGTTCATAGACTTTCAGGGCAGAGACCCTCCCCCCCATAGTGCTATGCAGCTGGAAGTCTGAGATGTCCAAGGAAAGGAGGATTCTTTGAAGTAGACTCCTTTCAAACTCCAATCATTCATTCTAGAGTTGTAGCCCTTCCCAAAGCCATTCTGGAAACTTCTGTGGGCTTTGTGTACAGAACCATTTCCTGTTCAGAGCCATTTCCTGATGAACATGAGCCCATTGCTTTGTATTAGGCTTAAGTTTTAAAGCCAAATTATTCATTCCCAACTTTTTCTACTCTCAGAGAGACAAACATGTCTCCTTCCAAGCTGGGCTCATGTCACTCGAGTAGAACAACGTTGAGCTTAAATATTTTTAGGTAGAAAATGTAACCCTTTTATTTCTATGATACTTTCATGTATAGTCATAGTCTTGAGTCTGTATTTTCATACCTAACTGTGTTTAAGAAGAATTACTCATTAACAGTTTAATGATAATTTTGTTCACAAGGATGGATGGATGTACTAACATCTCTTTATATCCAATGCTGTATGCACTAAATGAAGGCAGAATTAATGACAGTTATTATACCTCCTCATTATATCGACCCACTACACCTCTTTCTTTTTTTTTTTTTTTCCGCAACTGGAGATTGAACTCAGGCCCTTGTGCTTGCCAGGGAAGCGCTTATTCCACTGAGCCATCTCCCTGGCCCCACTACACCTCTTCTGAGAGATCCTAGACCCCCAGAAACCCAGCTCTACATTAGGTTCGAAGCGGATATCAGGTGAAGACTCCATATCAGATGAAAGAAAATCCTTACAGTTGCTTCGCCAGTGTTTTGTTTTAATTTTCCAACTTCTTTCACATTAAAAACTGATTTTGAATCAAGACATTTCAGAAAACTGCGTTAAAAAAATATATCAAAGAACAAATTACGTTTTTTCCCCCTCTGATGTTTTTGGGGTCAAGACGGTGAATTTGACATAAAAAAAGAAAAAGCTAAACCACGAAACTGGGTCCTCGAGTGACTCCGTGACCAGTAAGCCTGTTGCTTGAATCAGCAGCCCCAAAATCGGAGGGGAGGCTGGGCAGGGTTTTGAGAAGGGCTCGGCAGCAGTAGAGGCACCCCGAGGAGTGTACTGTAGGAGCCGGAGAGCCTGGGTACACTCTTGGTGTACAGAGTAGGACAGGGCAAGGATCGTTGAGTCACTAAAGGGAAATGGATTGCCGTCTGCTGTGGCTCCTCTTTAAACCTGAAGGCAAGAAAAGAGATGGGTTTTCAAAAGACTCACTTGCCAGAGGAAGCATAAGTGTGTTGGCAGGTGGCTGCAGTACGTGTGTGTGTGTGTGTGTGTGTGTGTGTGTGTGTGTGTGTGTGTGTGGCTGCAGGTGTGCGTGTACATGTATGTGTGGAAAAGGACTGGGCTGTGCTGACACTGCCTTGTGATATTTTGAGAAGATCCCAAGCAGGATTTAAGTGAGCAGAGTTTCGCAGGATGTTCTTCTGTCATCTGTGTGACACTTGCTCTGAGCGCAAGTGTCCCTTGGCACGCTGACATCAAGGTCCTGAGCAGCGTTTCCTCTCACCTGCCAGTGTCAGTATGCAATAGGCGCTGCTCCCGGAAGAGCGGCTTCATGTGCTGCGTGGGTGAAGACACAGCTAACGAAGTCGCCGCGCAAAGAACTGTTCCGTCATCAACAGTCCCAAGCTCTGCTGCTGATGGTAGGGCCCAGGCCGCTGAGAAGCCTGGTAGCCACTGGAAAAGGAAGTGGCTTTGGGGAGGGGATGGGCAGGAGCCGAACTGCCAGTCGGGGGTGGGGGGGTTAGTCACAGGGGTCAGCAAACAAACCTAGTGAAGAAGAGGACATAGGCTGAAAACCGATGCGCCCCTCCCCCTCTCTCCAGGCCAGTCCGGGCCACAGCTCATTCCTTGGGGGCCTCATGGTTCCCTGTGGAGTTCTGGATCTGTGTCAATCCCTCCTTCCAGACACCAGAATAGCCAGGCTCTGAGGTCCTTCACGTCCTGGATGAGTCCCCACTCATTTCTGTGCTCCGGGAAGCCCCAGGCTGGCTTCTGTTCCCTCCTGAGTGATGAGTTCAGGTGCACCACTGGCTGAAGAAGCCAGGAGCAAGCAGGGCACTTGGAAGCAAAGATTTCCAGGCCTGCAGGGCCTCAGCATCTCTCTCTCTCTTCTTCATCCCTCCTAGGGTCACAGTCCCCTCTGCCTTCTGGTCCCCTCTCTTTGTGACCTTCAATTCTTGTATCTCCAGAGAGGGCTGAGCCAAGAAACAGCAATGAGGGTGTGGGTGCCGTGAGTAGAGATTTACAGCTGGATGGGATACAGATGGGAAGAGACTTAAGAAGGATATGCAGTTTCTCATAAACCTACAAGAAGTTAAACATTAACGAAAGGAGACACCTCTGCCCCACCTTGCTTGTGTTGGGTACAAGCACAGCACAGTGTGTTGACTGGGACAGACAGACCTGAACCCAAATCTCTTGCCTCTGACATGATGGTTCTGCCCTGTGCCCCAGGGGACCAAGTTATAACTTGTCTCATGTCACTTGTCACCTTTGCCCTCAACTTAAGTTGCAGAATTTTAGATTGTTCTACGCAGGCTATTTCAGCCCATGGCATGGTTCTGTGGCTTCCAAATAGCTGGTAGAAAGGCTTCTGTCAACTGGTCAAAGATATTAAAAAGATAACACTCATGGTGAGGAACCCTTCGAGTGCCAGGTAAAAGAGGCACTGGGTGACTGTCTTTAGCAGAGGCAGTAGACACAAGTTCACTTGCTTTGGAAGCACAGGTTCAAACAGGAACAGTGAGCTGGCCGGATAGCTCAGTGGATTAAAGCACCTGCTTAGGCAGACGCAGGGACCACGGTTCAATCCCCGGTGTGCTGTGTCGGCCCTGCCCCTGGGTGCACTGAGATGGTGATTGAGACAGGGCATAGTGGCGCAAACCTGTAATCCCAGCGCTTGGGAGGCTGAAAACAGAGGAGGATAGCTACAAGTCTGATCTGTGTAGTGAGACCCTGTAGACCCTGTATTAAATACATTTTAAAAGGGGGGGGGGGATCAGTATAACAGACTTCTCTGCTGAACTGAGGAGAACATTAGAATCCAGGGACACAGAAAAGTGAAAGCATGTCCCGTTGCCAGGAAAAAAACAAATATGGGAGCATCTGCCTGGACTCTTTATCATTTGCTCCTTTTATTTCTGCAGCAGAAAAGTAGCCTCAACAGTGACTGACTTGGAGAGATTTCAGAGGTCCCAAGCGAGCTTCCAGCCCAGCCACCCAAGAGCCACATCAGAGGTGGGGCCTACAGGACCTTGAGACCCAGGCCTGGCATCTGATGGGCATGAGGAGGCACTCAGCCTTGTTCCCACCTCCTTGGTCCTTTTCCCAAGTTCTCCTTCCACAGGCAGTAGAGTGAGGGGTAATAAATGATCCGAGCTATGGCGGTGACTCTGATGAGGTGCAGGTCTCCTAATTTACAGAGCAGGCTGTGACACGGGCCCTGCAGACTCATTTACAGTTCACCCCACTCTATTTTTAAACTGAGAAAGACTGAGAGGATGTGTGAATGGAAGCCTAATAATACCTAAAATGAACATGTAAGTCATTCATTCTCTCCCACTCCAGCCCAATTTAGTTATCGTTCTTTCTGTTTCCTAGTGCACTTGATTGCTGGTTTTAACTTCGCGGCTTCAGAGCAGCAATAATTTCGATTCTTTCACCTTTTTGTTTGGGGGATTTGAGCAGCAAGGTCGATTTTGTGTTGGTCTCACTCTCTCCGATTCCCCTCATGAAGATGATGTCTAAAGCTTCAACTGGGCTCGTCTTTGCATGGGGCTTCTGTTCTCCCTTAAGCTTGTCTGCAGGGCTCAAAGGCAGTCATTTCTCCGTCTCCCTGTGACAGGGACCCCTACGCCATTCGCAGTTCACACGTGCGAAGAATCCTGTGTCGTATTTCCCACTCACACACTACAGCTTCTTGCACCAGGCAACCACTTTCTTCATAACCTTCAGTCAGAAGGGAAATGGATGAAGTATCGGTGGCAAATGACGTCACCAGAGCTGACAGCACCTCTGCCCCTGTTCGGAGGCCTGTGAGATCAGAGGCAGCTCCTTCAAGTATCTTGATGGACTGCAACAGAAGCCAAAGGATGTGACTCTTTCTAGCGGTTTTAAAGCCACAAACGTAGCTATTCTGTCTCTTAACCTACATTTGGGGATTTTTTTTGGTGGGGGAAAACAAAGACATTAGCAATGAGAAAAATTTTGTGTTCGCTTTTGATACATAGTATTTGGAGCTGTGGTCCAAGCATTCCTTTGCATAACCATAGCACGTGTGTCTTTGTGTGCTTAGTACAGTTTGTCAGCCTTATTGCCTCACCATTTGCACTGGGTTATTCTTTGTCTGCCTTGAACATTGCACAATGTTGAGCAACATCCTGGCCTCTCCCCAAGAGATGCCAGAAGCACTCCCCCCCCCCCCCCACCTAGTCCTGACCCGTCAGGATGCTTCCGGGCATCCCTGTATGTCCTTGGGGCAGGTGTGCAAAAATCGCCCCCGGAGAGAAACACTAGCTTAACAGAAGGGGTGAAGAGTCCAAGCAAATCTGCTTATTTCTCTAGGGAAATGGCCAGCTTACTTGAGATTTTCTGTGTTTGCTTGTTTCTTTCTTTTTGCGTTTCCTGTCGCTGAGACCCTAGAAGGTATTCAGGTATTTTTTCTGCCTTTTTAGGGTTTAACCAAACACTTTCAGCTGTGTCACTATAGCACAGCATTATAAAAACTAGATCAAGATATTTCGAACCAAAGAGATCGTGTGAAGGTATTGAAGATAAAGGATCTCCAGGGAGCACTTATCTTCTTCAAGGGCCTCTTCGGGTGGCATTCACTGGTCCTTGATGTACCACTACTGAAGGTGGTTCTTCATCCTTGCTGTGCATCTGAATTTCCTGATGAATTTTACAAACTTTGTTACCTAGGTTGAGCATGACACTCGGGATTCCACTGTAGGGAGAGAGCCTCTTATGCCCCAGGGATCCTCCAGCACTTCCTCCCCAGCTGTATGCCTGAGCCCTGGACAGCTAGGTTCACCTGAGCAGCAATGCCAAGGTGTCTATTTGTTTGTCGGATAACTACTAGTTTTTGTTACTTTCCTCTCATCGCTGAGACAAATTACCAGGTGCCTGCAGTTAAAGAAAGGAAGGTCTATTTAGCTCACTGTTTATGGAGGCTTCAGTCCCTAATCAGCTGGCTCCAGGGCAGGGTGGCATGGCAGAGGGCAGCAGTTCATGATGGCAAAAGACAGCAAGAACAACAGGAGCAAAGGGGGTGAGGAAAGCAAGCCTCTTTTCCTCCCTCATACTGTGAGCAGGCTACTTTCACCCCCACCTCCCCTCCCACCCACTCCCCATGGCAAGTACAGCACTCTCACCATCTCTGCACCCTCCTCTTGCACAGGCTCACAGTGTTCACAGAGTGAGGACCCTGGCCCCTTGCTGGTCAGCTCACCTTCTAAACTTCTCAAGTGGACACGTATATCCATCGTAACACTGTCTATTAGATCCCACATACCGTAGTAGGAGCCCGGTTGCAGTAGCGAAGGAAGGCAAGCACAGAGGAGCCACACAACACAGCTCACTTTCTAGGGAAGAGGAAGTACGAGTGTCCTGTGTGTGTATCTGACTGAGTACAAACCTGTGTTCTTCTGTCCAGTAATTTCTGCCTCAGTGTGTGTTATCATTTGGCATTTTTAAAACTGTCTTATATTCGATGTCTTATATTCAAGTGTAAAGGGAAATAAGGACAGAAAAGCACATTAACCCTGTGGAAATTCAGTGATCTCTCAGAAGCAAAGCTGCTGTCCTCAAGCTTTTATCCAGGAGGTGTTTTGTTGTCATTTTCTGTTAAACTATCCAACTCAGATGTGAAGGGTGGTGGTCAGGTTTTTACAGCAGGTCTGCAGCAGGGAGGACTAAAGCAGGTATCTAGCATCTTGGAGAGAGAATAGACAGCCCCACGAGGAACCCACAGAATTCTGTGCTGAACCAGAGGAATTGGTCTGAAATGGATACATACGGCAAGTGCGTGTCACGGCGGGCCTCAGCTTCCCAGGGGACAGTAGTGTTTTCTCCCATCTTAGTAAGTATCCAAGGCCCCCAAAGGTTTGGAGCAGATGTACCATTTGGTGGGGGCTGCTTGGAGCTCATAGTTCTTGCTGCTGTGAATCAGAAAGAAAGGGGAAGTCAAAGGACATTACAGTGAGAGCCAGGAAGTAGGAGAGGGGATGCCAATGGAATCGAGCCTCTTCAGGTCTACAGACAGCCACCCACCCACCATTAAAATGAGTAAGTTCAGTGGACATTGTGTGTTAATTAGCAACAGACCGAAATCTTGAACCCTAAAGTCATGACACCTCATCCAGTGCTTTTTCTGTCCTACGCACAAGGGAGACCGCCTTCATGTCCAAAAGGAACCATCTCTACAAGTTAGAAAAGTGAGACTCATTGTTTCACCTCATCTGAACAGCCAACCCGTAGACATTTGTCATCTTTTTCTCTCACAGTAGCAGAATGTACTTGTGTGAGTGCATTCAAGAGGAGAGGATTTTTAAAGCATATATAAGATGCGTGACTTTTTCAGACTTGTACACCAGAGAAGAGGCAATGTGATAAGACAACTGCATTAAAGATCGGAATGGAAATGGGCCACTGGGAAGTGATCCAGAGGAGCTGTAACCCTGTTACTAAAGCACGGGCAAAGAGGAATTTTTTAAATGCGGGATTTGAGATTGGCTCAATGTTAGTGATGGCTGTAACTATTAAAGCACTCACAGTGGCAAACTGGGTGTTGGACAAACTCAGCATGGGTAGGGAACAGCAGATTTGTTTTCCTGTATTAGGGTGCTGGAGTAGGTACTCTTGGGCAGAATCCTGCATCTAGAAACACATAGGGCAATGTGCCCATTTGCTGCCTCCTGACTCTAGAACGCTACAGGAAAGATACTCCTGCCACGTGGATCTGAGTGCCTGGGAAGAGTTCTCAGCCGAAATATCTCACTCTTTTTTTTTTTTTTTTTTAATGGAGGTTGAGGAAAAACTTTATTGGATAGAAAAGCTTCTGTCGGAGAGGGACAGAAGGGGGTCCGGAGCAGGTTGCCCCTCTTCACTCTTTTCTTATGCTGATAACCTGGATTGAGGCATGGAATGTGGGGCCACTCCTTCAATTTTAGGGAATTTTCTCAGCCAGTCCATTGGCCCCTTGTCCTCATTCTTATCCCTCTGAAGAAGAAGCATCCTCCAGCCCTTAACAGCTAAAGTACTTCCTGCACAGGGTGCCCCTGCTACCCAACGAGGAGAACCTTCTCTACTCTCTCCTGAACACAGAGAGATTCTCAGGGAGATTCAGTGTGCCTGGGAAAATGGTGTATTACCTGAGGTGGACAGTGGGGTGTGCTGTGAGGGAAGGCATAGGGCTGTCTTAGGAAGGTGTGGGCAGGGGGTGCCAGGCCACAGTCTCAGTGAGGGTGCAGGGCAGAGGTGGCAGGAGCCCCAGATCTGTGGGAACATCTCAGCTGTTGTGGTCCTTCCTTACTGTAATCTGCTGTCTAAGAGAACACTGTTCCAGTGAGCTGTTTTTATTTAGGGAAAAAAAATCACTCTAGAGCCCGGCGTGGTGGCGCATGCCTGTAATCCCAGCACTTGGGAGGCTGAGGCAGGAGGATTGTTGTGAGTTTGAGACCAGCCTGAGCTACAAAGTGAGCTTAAGGCCAGCCTGAACTGCATAGTGAGACCCTATCTCAAAAAGACAAAAAAATAATCACTCTAGAAAGGCTTTAGTTTACATATAGTAGTATAAAAGGTTTTGCCAGGATATGTTACTAAGTGAAAAGGTTTTAAGTTGTAGAAAATATTTGCATACACAATAATTTACCCCCCTCATTGTCTGCAGGGAATGGTTCCCAAGACCTCTGAGGATCCCTGCAACCAAAGATAGTGCCAAGCTCTATGTGTCTATGTCTCCTCCTGTGTGTGTACCTATTTATTGTAAACTAACTTATATATTAAGCATGGCGAGGGCTGGGAAGATAGCTCAGCAGTCTAAGTGCCTGCCTGGCAAGTGCAAGAAGCCGGGTTCAATCCCTGGTACAGCATGGCCGGCCAACCCCCAAAACCAGGCCTGGTGGCACACAGATGTAATCCCAGCGCTTAGGGAGGCTGAGACAAAAGGATCAGTATGAGTCTGAGCTGCGCAGCAAGACCCTGTACCAGACAGATAGATAGATAGATAGATAGATAGATAGATAGATAGATAGATAGATAGATAGATAGACAGACAGACAGACAGACAGACAGACAGACAGACAGACAGACAGACAGACAGACAGACAGACAGACAGACAGACAGACAGTTTTTGGTTTTTTTTTAAATGTATTTAGTACAGGGTTTACATGTCTACAGGGTCTGCTATGTAGATCAGACTGGTAGTGATTCTCCTATTTTCAGCCTCCTGAGTGCTAAGATTACAGGTGCACTCCATCATGCCCAGTCTCAAAAACTGTCTCAGCATGCCCTATAGGCTGGGCGGGCACAGAATGCTGGGTATCAAACCCCGTCCACTGCTCTCTGCCTAAGCAGGTGCTTTAGTCTGATGAGCTATCTGGCCAGCCTATGAAAAGTTTTTTTTTTAATGTAAAAAGAAAATAAATTAAGCACAGCCAGAGAGAGATTAGAGAGCCAGGGAGATGGCTCAGTGGAATAAGCACTTCCCTGGCAAGCACAAGGGCCTGAGTTCAATCCCCGGTTCTGCCAATAATAATAATATAAGAATAAGAATAATAATACAGTTATAGCCTAGTATAATAAAAATCATGCAATATTTATTTTCAAAAAATGTCCACTTAGTGTTTTCAGGCTGTGAGTAACTGACACCATAGAAAAACAACTTCAGCTAAGGGGGGGACCCCTGCAAATGTATTTCTAAAAGAGTAGAGTCATGCACCTGAATGTAAACATACATTGGTGTCTCTGCATATGCAGAAATGCTTGTTTTTACTTAATCAGTTTCTGGTTGCATATACAGGAAAATAATCTGAGAATAGATATATGGAGAAGGCGTTTATTTCTCAAATTATGTCCAATTAGGCTTTTTTAAAAATATTGAGCATGCATTATTTTCACAAGTATTAAAATAGGAAGAAAACTTAGGCTTTTAATTATATATAAGAATAAGTCCTGCAGCAGCTCTTTGAAGAGGAAGAAAAGAAGATATCAGCTGTAAAGACTATACCCATGTCAGGCAGGGGTAAAGCCATGCCAGGCTTTCTAGCAGCAGTTTTAGAACTGCTTTCCCATGGAGGGCCAGTAAGATAGCTTAGCAGCATGAGTGCCTGCTGGCAAGTGCAAGGTCCAGCCTGAGTTTGATTCATGGTACCACAAAGGAAGGAAGGAAGGAATTGAGGGAGGGAAAAAGAAAAGAGAAATAGAAAGAAAGATTTCCCATGGGGAGAAAAAAAAAGGCTTCCCTTGCGTTGCCTGGTGTTCACACCAGGAGCCAAAAAAGGATCCTTCTGTTATTGATCTGTATACCTAGGAGGGCTGTGCTTAGGCTTACTGGGTGAGAAAAGAGGTCTGGTTGATGACTTCCATTTTCATTTACCTGTAAATGTGGATATTGAACCCAGATAACATTAACGAATGGAAACAAAAGAGATGCCACTTGGTGCCAAGTCTTTGCAAACATGAAGTGGGCTATAGTTTCTTGGGATGCAAAAGCACTGAGCTATAAAAGGGCATGTTTGTGAATTGGACTTCCTAAAAATTGAAGGCCTCTGTGTATTGAAATATACTAGTATAAGAAACTAAAGAAGCCATGGGCTGAGAAAAAAATGTATGTCATAATGGAATTATATTCAGAATATATAAAGAAGTCTTGCAGCTGACTATTAAGTTGAACAACTACTAGTTAGAAAATGGGCAAAGGACTTGAGCAGACTTGTCCCACAAGAGGACACACAGATGACCAGTAAGCTCGCAAAAAGATGCTCAACATGACCTATTATTAGGGAAGTAAAGGTTATAAAATACAGTGACAACTAGATGTCCAATTTTTTTATGTTGGTACTAGGAATTCAATTTGGCCATCGCACTGAGTAATATGCCCTGTCCTCTCAACCTTTTCAACTTTTTATTTCAAGAGTCTCACTAAGCTGTGTGGGTGGGACTCTAACTCACCCTCCTCCTGCTCAGCCTCCCAGAGCTCCTGGGAGATGGTTGTGCACAACCACCATGCCTGGCTCAGGTGCCTTACATTTTTAAAGACTGAGGGCTTCAAATGTTGGCACAAATGTGGATCAGCCAGACCCCAGAATGTGTACATGTTCTTTGGAGAACGGTTTCACAATTCCCTAGGAAATTGCACATACTTCCACCAACAATTACTGAAGGAAAATGAAAACATTTCCCAGAAATCTGGTACGACACTTCACAGCAGCTTTTTTCCCTTGGTAATATCCAAAACTTGTAACAAGTCAAATGTCAATTAACTGGTGAATACAAAAACAAATTGTAGCTTATCCATTCAGTAGAATACTACTCGATGGTAGCTCGGGTGAACTACTGACGCTGCATCATAAATGAATAGCAGAAAGCAGGGCAGGGGCTGCCCCAGGCAGGAGTAGGTGGGTGTGCAGCAGTCTACCAGGGGGCTTTGGAGTGATGGAAGCACATTTCTTAGTTTTGCTTTTCATCTTGATGAGAATGATAGTGACGCTGTTTAAAAAAATTTGTCAGAACTCATCAAACTCTACATTCAAGTGAGTATATTATAATTTTTATTAGGTTCTGTTTGCAGTATACAATGATTCCATTTGTCGCAGTGAGTTGGTGCAGGTACATAATACATCTTAATTTATTTTTTCATCTCCTGCCCTGTCCTCCATCCTTGCTCCTTCCAACTATTGGTTGCCTTCTCATTTGTAGAAGCTCTTTTCATCATTTCCCCACTTCCGTTCCATGTTCTTCCCATCTCCTTCCCCTAAACCTAACCCTCTCCATTCCATCTATGTGAAAAGGCTATCCCTATTTTCTATTAGAGAGAGAGAGAGAGATCCTCTTGAAGCCATGCAATATTTAAGCTTATGTTTCTGATTTATTTCTCTTAGTATTATGGTCTTGGGGGCAACCCGCTCGGGCCCCCCTTCTGTCTCTCTCCGACAGAAGCTTTTTTTATCCAATAAAGTTTTTTTCCTCAAAAAAAAAAAATTATGGTCTCAAATTGCACCCATGTACCTACAAATGCCTCAAGTTTATCTTCCTTTATGGCAAAGTAGTAAACTGTGTAAGTACCACACATGCTTTGTCCATTCATCTGTTCGTGGAGATAGAGGCCATTTCCAAACACGGGCATGCATGTATCCTGTAAAATGATGGTTTTTAACTCTTTTGGAAAAGATACCTAGAAGAGAAATAGCCGGGTCAAATGGAATTTCTGTTTTTAGTTTTGTGAAGCAGCTCTGTATTAATCTCCAGAATAAGGTTGGGCTAGTTTACATCCCCGGCAACAGTGTGGAAGTTTTCTTCTCCTCCCCACACACACACCTTCACCCAGTATTTGTTAATCTTTCATTTCCGAGTTGTGCTTTTCATTTTGATGATCGTCATTCTTTCTGGAGTCAGATGGTGTCTCGGTGCTTTAATTTGCATTTCAGGTGAGGCTATTTATGGTATGGATATCATCCCACATGAAGGTGATATTTAAAGGCTTACACTCACTACACCCTCTGGGGAGGGGCTGGCACGATGGGGTGTTGGTGTGCGTGATCACTAAGACGCTCTTTGCCCTGTGTCCCCTTCCCTGCCCTTCTCCCCATTCTCTGCTTAGGCATCCGTCCTTTGCAAGTGGGGAGTGGAGCTGTAGGAATGCATTGTTAGGAGTGAGATCATGGGAGAGATGTGCCTCCCACTTACCCAGAATGCCATGGGGCCAGCATGCGTGTCCTCAGAGCATCAGCAGTTTTATCTGTGTTTTATCGTTCCCTCAGGCGTGACCACTCTGGTTGGAAGGAAAGGTGGGAGCCTGTCCTTGGGTATCTGTGCTTGCTCAGTTGATGTGTCTGTTGGCCTGGATGGCCATCATGGTGGCCCGGGGATTGGGTGTATGGTCCTTCCCCAAACTCAGCTACTTCTGTGTGAGTGCTGCTGGTACGCTTCTTTGAAGGCTCTTTCTGCACTACACCATTTCTCTCTTGTCCCCAGACTTCCTCTGTTTCCCAAGAGTACAGAATTTTCTTTCATTCAATAGCAAACCAAGGAAGAAAAGACTCCTGACTTCTTGCCTGGGTTTCATCCTAACCCAGCAAACATCAAAGCCCAGGTCACCTGTCACTGTTGCACTCTCAAAGATGGCAGAGAACCTTCTCTTTATGAGCAGAAACTGTGTTGCGTGGGTCCTCCCTGAGAAAGTTAGTCATTTCCAGAGGGGAGGAGTAGGGGGGGGAAGAGCCGGGAGCTTGCCCGCGGGTGCCAGCAGTAACTAGCATGGAAACGCTGAGACTCAAGGCCTCCTCCTGGCGGCAGACCCTGTAGGAAGATGACAGGGCTGGAGGCCGTGGACCTGGCTGACAGCAGGGAGCTGGAGCTTGAAGCTGTCTGCTTACACATATAACACCTAGAAACACCGGTGGGGGGGGTGACTGTTGTGGAATTGCACCCCAAGAACTGCAACCTCAGTTAATGGGCCTGTTTCTCCTACAATGGACTTATTAAAATAAACTTTTACTCCGTTATGGAGTAAGTAACAGACCTCCTGCAGGCAAAATAGAAAAAGGCCTGCGGAGTAAAGTTCCTTTACTTTTCTTTTCTTTTTTTTGAAACACTGTCTTCTGAAACCAGCATCATCTATATTATTAATCGCTTGTGGGCCTTTACATCCCCCTCACATTACTCCCCTGGAATTAAACTGCACATATAAAGTATGAAAAATGTACTTTTTAAACAGTAAAAAAGTAATTTTTTCACATAATACCCCAAATAAAGTGTCATTGAGCCATTAGTAGTAAATTGAATTTTTTGGTACGTAATTTGTACAGAAGCTGACAGGCACTAGCCCCCTTCCCCACCATTACTCCCTGGGCTGAGCGGACGCAGAGGCAGTGATCCACAAGGGCAGGCATTTGGATGTCGACTTCAATTGCGCACTTCATTTATTTGGACGGGGCACAGGCGGCAGCCTCTGTCCCCACGCTATTAGCGCATTTCGCCCCAGGGCAGCTGGGACGCTGTGCCGGGGCAGATGTTCTTTTCAGCCTATTCAGTGACCATTCTTGGGGGTTGTTTACTGTTGCCATGGTGACCCTCATTTCCATAGCAGCAGCACTGCTGTTTCTCAGAGGAAAATGAATTTAGTTATAAAAGGATAATATTTTTCTCTGACGCTATAACCTGCCATCTGTCAACCGGTGGATCAGGAAGGATTCAGAAACCTATTAAGAATTATAGCAATGAAGTGATAAACAGCCTTTTTTGGGGGGTTCCTATTAAAAGCAACCCTAGATATGGAAGCAAACACTGTACCCTCAATATCAGAACTTTAATTTTCTTCTATATATTGTAAATACTATTGAAAAATGCCTTCACCCTTTCGACCACCACTGTGTGCACCCATAACTTCATAAAATATGATTTGCCTTCTGCAAGATTCCTGAGGCTGAAGTTCCCATCCTCACCAACTCTTGTACTCCTCCCCAAGGGGCCTCGTACATCAGCAGCTTAGCAGGGACCTACTGTGTGCGATTCGCACAGCAAAAGAACCCACATCACCTGATAAGAAAACTTCCTCCCACTCTCCTTAAAGCTCACTCTGAGCACCTTGGCTTCCTCTCAGATCCTCCTCGTAGTAAGTCAGGCACGTTCAGCATAGCTCATCCAGCTCCTGGCCTTTTTTTTCCCCCCTCTGTCGTCCATATTCATGAACTGTAACTTGCAGGGGGAGAACGCACACCCACGCCAGCCCCGTTGTAAGTAATTTTATTTATTGGTTGACTTTTCCAGATCCTGACATTGATGCTGCCAGTGCCATGATGCTTTTGAATACTCCCCCTGAGATACAAGCAGGTTGTGAGTAGATATTTCTATAGCTTACGGCACCACAGTTTGTGACCTTACCCTTCTCCTTCATATGCCAGGCCGTAGGAGAACCAGTGCTGAAGTGGACCTCCCCTTGTAGCATTGCCCTAAAAACACACACATGCTTGTACCTGCGTGAATGCATAGGTGCATTTCTGAGAGGAGAAATTTCTGTTATAATTTTAGGGCTTACAACTTGGGAACAGAAAAACAGACCCCATAATGACCCCAATGGAGAGACCTTCCTTTCTCCTGCAAGGATTGTTCCTCTGAGTTTGTAGACCATGCTCTTAGCCCAGCCCCTTAAGCATGGTGAGCTGAGCTGTACTCATTTGTAGACACTTCATTCCTTTCCAGACCTCATTGATACAAGGCTGCTGTTTTGCAGAGTCTGGCATGTTCCGAGCTCATCTTAGCCTTGAAATGGAACCATGACACCTCCAGCTGTATATCCTCCCAACACAGCCCTTCAGCCTACCACGGAGAAGGGCGCGGCTGAGCTAGCTAAGTACCACTCCCACCTTCACCTTCTGTTGGCCATTAAGCAGCATCATGTTTGCCATGACGTTTCCTACTTGGACTAAATTTCTATCTGCCATCAGATGCCTTTTTGCATCTTCAGAGTTAAACTACTATTGTTCTAGACAGTTTTCCTTCATGAGAGGTAAAAAATGACCTTAAGTAAAGATATCCATCCCTCTTCTAGACCTGAACCTTGACCTCTGCTGACATTCTACATCCAACTGGAGCCGTGTTAAGTTGACAAATAGCAAGACTGCCAGGGTCTGCCCAGCCCATCACTAGGACATGGGTTCGTTGCAGTCTTTTGATAAAACATGCCAGTGTGAAGATGGGGACTGGTCCTCACCTTTCTAATTCCTCTGGCTGAAACATCTGCCAAACTGGCTCTTTGAGGGTCTCTTGGCATCCTGAGCAGTGAGAATGCCCTACTTTAGGAGATAAAGAGTGTCTCCCACCAAAAGCCCCTGTTCTCAGACCCCAGCAGGCATCGCAGTAGACTGCTGTGGGTTCCAGGCCACGCTTCCTAGCCCTGCACTTGTCCCAGCCTTTCTGGTACCTGTAGAGAATGTGGTTGCCTCCTTCTTCCTTTTTTAAAAGACTAAAGAACTGATCTTCTGCCCTTCCTTGCTCCTCACAGTGCAGGAATCTGTCTTTCTCCTCCGCTGGTCTCGGGTTGCTAGCATTCGGCATGTGAGGCTGCCCAGCCAACACCACTGCCAAGCGCATCTTGGAGTCAACCTGACCTGTGGCTTTTAGACGATGTTCAATTTTTAGAAAAATACCTAAAAGCATCCATTCTTAGATGGCGTCTCAGGAAAGGTACAACCCAGATTGTCATCAGTTATAGGCTGAAATGATTTCTAAACTCGAGGTGCATCACCTGCCCTAGTAGAAGCAATGATTTCACCAGCGCTGTGCAAGACTGAAGCACCTTCTTCAGTCTCCACCATTGGACACACAGTGATTATTAAGTTTAAAATATAGATATATGTTTTCCTAATGAACCAGTTGCTGGTGTTAAGAGGACAATTAGGGATGAGGGAGAAGGCAAGGAAATTGATGGAGCATTCACAGGTCCTCAGCAGCTTCCCTGAAATTCCCGCTTTGCTGGATTCTTGGCTCCAGGTAGGAAAGGAAAAGCAGGGCTCCTAATTGGTCTGGGTGTGCAGGCTCTGAATGTTCTCCTCTCCATCCCTGTAACTGTCCAACTGTAGAAATCCTCTTTCCAAGATATCCCTGGTCCTGTTTACATTGGACTGCTGAAGTTGAGTTGGAGCAGCATAGCGTTCCCCTTGTGACGCTGTGGTATCGCTTGATTTGGCTGGCTGAGAAGCCCAGCTACACCTTCAGAAGGCCTCAGGCTGGGAGGGGGCCCAGGCCCCAGATGGAAAGAACCAGGATGCCTGTGATGGTCACAGGAAATGAAATCGTAGGAGCAGAGAAATGTAAGCATGTAGCTAAGGACAGGGATATCCTATTCATCCTGCCATGTAACCTCCAGTGCTGGCCTCATATCCAAAAGGTCCAGTGCAAGCCAAGTAGTGCAAGCATGGATGTAAAGCCCCCAGAGCTGGGAGATTCACCAGATGAGCAGTGAAGATCCCTACTGTGTGCACCTGGAAAGCCAGGGGGCCAAGGTGCAGCCTCCAGCAGGGCCAGAGTGGCCCTGTCCAGCAGTCGGCACTGCTTCGGGCCAGAGCATCCTTGCTTTGCACATTCTTGCCTCCCTTTATTTCCTTTTAGAATGCATGGTATTTCTTGCCTTGAGATCTGAGGCACTACCTTTCCCTGTAAAGCTAGAAGGATTTTTTTTTTTCAAAGAAAATGATTTTTATTGGTACACTTTAGGCATAATGATCACATTCACCATAGGGAATTTGTATCTGTACACGATACAACTTGATTCTTTTTTTTCCCCCATCCCCTACCTTCTCTTCAATCCCTTTTCCCCTCCTTATTTATAAAAGCTTTGTTTCCAATCTTTTCTTCAAAGCTAGAATGATTAAGCCACCGTTCCTGCCCTGCCAGCAAGGTCCCAGGCTAGCAAATGAAAGATGATTACTGGCTGGAAAGGTTTCCATTGGATGTGCCCGGGCCCTCCCAGAACCCAGGCCGTGCTGCCTGCAGCCCCTTGGCTTTCCCTCTCAGGCACTGGACGCCCATGTCTGAGCCAGAGCCGCCCTCCTGGCATCCCTGCTGCTGTGCACTCCCAGGAGTTACAGGCGAGCGTGAGTGGCTTTCCTTTGTCATCCCCCTTTGTGGCCACTCCACTTCAGGTCACCAGACGGCAGCCACTTAGATCTTTTCCTTTCTTCTTTTCTTTACTCAGCACCTGCAGAGTCCACGCAGGGCCTGTGGTGCAGCCACTGTCCAGGGTCCGGGGCTGGGTAGATCCTGCAAAGGAAACCATCCAACAAGCTGTCACACACAAGCTTCTTTCTGTCTCCGAGGGGCCCAGGGGAGACCCGTGCATCCTGCATTGCTGAGGCAGCTGGAGCTCTCTCATTCCAGCCTCATGCTTCACTTTCAGTTGGGCAGTGGGGTACAGCTAATGGAAGCCTGGGTTCCAACAGCTTTTTCCTCTTGGTACCATCCACAGTGCATGTGACATTAGCTCTGTCACGCTGCCAGTTTGCAGCATGGGACACATTCTGCAAAGGAGGGCTGTTATGGCCCTCGTGTTCCCTAGGACGCTACTTCAGAACAGTGAGCACTCAGTGTCTCCCTACCTTTGGGTCGGACTTCAGAGGCAGTTCCATGCCCTGGCCCATCCCTGGTACCTCCTTTAGGCACCTGCAGTGCAGCTCCTCGTGAGTCATCTTTAACCCCCATGGGAGAATTGTTTTTAAGACAGGAGAAGCCAGATCACCATTCTTCATCTTCAGGAGCTTATATAACCCCTGGCTGGAATGTTCCCGCAGGCAGACTCTGGGTAATAAGCAAAACAGTGAAAAGGCCCTGGGAGAGGGAGGCTGGCATTCCACACCCTGGGGTATGTGTCTGCCGGGGCAGACCCAGCAAAGGACAAGTAGCCAGGACATAGGTCCACTCCCCAGCCTGCTTCCAGGGGAGCAGGTGGAAAGGCTGCCTTTGGGGAAGGGGAAGATTATAGAAGTCTCCTGCTGCTGGACTTCTGGCCTCTGGCGGAGCCAGCCAGAGCTGTCCTCTCAAGGCAGCTGGAGGAGTGCCAGGGTTAATTTCAGAAGGGGAAAATCAAGTGAGCTGTAAATCAAGAAGGCTTAGGGACAACCCCTGTGCAGGAGAGTTTGTCTTGTGCCTCAGGACTTTCTGTGTTGCTTTTTAAGATTCCCCAACTCATATTATCCTCTGAGTTCAGGGCACCTGCAGTGACTCATGGTACTTGATCTGCCTTTTGTGTGTGTGTGTGTGTGTGTGTGTGTGTGTGTGTGTGTGTGTGTGTTGCTTTTGTGCTAAGATCAGCAATGTAGTCACCCTCTTACCTTCAGAGAACCCCAGGAGCATTGGAGGTTCTGGTACTGAAGTCCTCTGCACCTTATCCTGGCAGCTAGAGAGCTCCATATCTGCATCTCCATTCCTGTGAAAGGTGCACATCTAACTGGTTTACACAAAGGGTGATGCTTAAGCCCTGGGCCTCTTCCGGTGAGAGCTACAAAGGCTCTAATCTAGGCAGGCGTTAGCTGCTTCCAGTGGCAGGTGAGCAGTGAAGCTGTTGGTGCCAAGTGTGTTGATGCTCTCTGAGGGAAGCAGAGTGAAAGAAGAGGAGGAGTAGATGTGCTTACAGAATAGACTCATGCTGCTGCTGGATCCAAGAAAAAGCAGGCGGAGATGGACATCGGAATGCCTTTCTCAGGCAGAGTAATTTTATACCAGCTATGACGCCACTGTTCACAAGTCACATTCCTGATGCTTGGGCATGGGACAGAAAGGAGAAAAGAGGGAGCAGTCGGCTAGCTCCTGGCAGGCAGTGAGCAGGAGAGCACTGCCAGGGAGTGCAGGGCAACAGGGACAGCCCTCCGTGCAGCTCACTGGAGCGCAGGCTGCAGGGCTCAGAGCTGGAGCCCAGAGCTGTGCCCCAAGTCTTGTGGGGTACAGAACATAGCTCAGGAGAGCTCTGCAGCACTGTGGGGTCAGTGTCTGTGAGATTCTCTTTAAAGTGAATTCAGCTCATTACTGAGGAAGATGTTCTAACAAGGAAAAGGAGAGTCATGGCTAATTACAAACAGTGTAATATAAATGGTAGATGTTCCCCATGTCCTGACCCTCCTAAGCCTCATTATGTGTAATTCATGAAGTCACTAGAGGAATAATGGGGGGGGGGTGGCAGTGGTGGTGGTGGCATATGTGGTCAGCCAGCCACTGAGCTGAGCAGTGCTGCCCGGAGGCTGCAGCCTCTGCACTGTGCATCTTCCCAGTGGATTTCTACCAGCAGCAGCCACGTTTCCTAGTCTCCAGGGCACGCTTAGTGCAGGCTGACTTCCTTCACATTTCCCTCCTCATTGGCTGCCTCTTGTGATTGGAGGTCTGGGCCCTGGGCAGAGGACCCTGTGACAAGACACTGTCCTCAGGCCACTTTTCTTCTTTCATAGACAGGTGACTCCTGGCTGTGCCAGAGCGGAGAAGCACGCATGCTCCGTGGCTGGTACACTCTCTTCCACTCCAGGCAGGGCTCGCTCATCTCTGTGCAGTGAGAGGTGCTGGGGGTGGGTGGCCTGTGACTGAGGTCAAGCTCACAAGGAGAACTGGGCATCACAAGAACTGTTCCATCAGCTACTGTGTCTTGTTGTGTGGCTTTTGTCTTATGCTGTACTTCTGGGCATCCAGCTCACCTAAAGTGCAAACTGTTTGGCCCCATAAAAATTCATCTGTGAGAGCTGGGGAGATAGCTCCGCAGTCTGAGCGCCTGCCTGGCAAGCACAGGAGCCAAGTTCTATCCCCAGAATCCCCAGGCTCACACCATGCTGGTCCCAAAACTGGGCATGGTGGCGCCCGCCTGTGATCCCAGTGCAGGGGAGGCTGAGACAGGAGGATCACTACAAGTCTGAGCTGTGCAGTGAGACCCTGTACCAAATAAATAAATTTAAAAATTCCTCTGTGGACAGTGATACTATTGATATCAGCAGTAGTTAACACACGTGTTCTAAATGCAAGTGCCTCTGTGGAGTCAGTTAAATCTCCTTGTACCTTGAGAGGTGGACTTTATTTTGTTCCCAGCTTACTTAAGGAGTTGCATAGGGGCTGTCAGTGTTTCAGCAGAGCTAGAACGCCGACGCGGGGTGGTTGGACACTTGATCCCGGCAGCCATTTCAGTGCAAGTCCCTTTCCTATTCCAGACCATGTAATGGTTTTTCCCAAGTCGCATTGGCCAATGTCTCCATGTATCCCACTCCCACTGCTATTATGTGCTATAGCAAAATAACTTTTACTTTCTTGTATACTGTGTACCTTTAAAAAAAAAAAATCAATTGCATGTCTTTGTACTCCTTCTCTGGCTCAGAATTCCCACATAATCGTCGCTTCCTACAGGAAGTCTTCCTGGGTAGCCCACTGTACATATAGACGATATAACACTTACCATGTCATGTATTCAGTGTCTCAAATCCTCTGTCTCAGTTAACCATAGTTACTCTACGTCCTTAACCACCTGATATAACTAATACCTAGGAAGATGCTTGGCTTGAAGTTTTAATAATTAATTGATACAGCCTGTGTATGGAACTCTCACCATTTTACTGACAAGGGTCACAGCGTAATTCAGATTTTTCAATATTTCAGTTACTTATCCATGTGGCCTATTGCATGGCATTTCATTGCTGCTCCGTATGAGAGCCATGGTAACAGGTGCATTACATCAGAATTGAGCTCAGCCTGTGGTTATATGACCATTTCTAGGATAGCGCCAGGCAGCAAGATGTGGAACCTCCCTCCCACCGGTGAGCAGAACACAGCCTCTGTATTCTGTAGCACCTGCCTGCAAACCCCCTAGTCCTGCTGGCCTTTTGCATTTGTCTGGACTTCAAAATTAGTGATATTTTCCTCCTGTGTTTTCTTCTAGAAGTTGTGTTGTTTTAGTTCTTAATGTTTCACGCTGCGATACATTCCTGATTAGTTTTTGTCTGTGCACGAGAGTAAGCTTGCGGTTCATTCTTCCTAAATGGATTTCTCGTAGCTTTCTTGTTCTCTTTTTTCTCCTTTACTTTGGTCTTGACACCCTTAGCAAAACTTGGACGACCACACTTGCGGTTCTATTTCTGGATTCCATTTGGTCCCTTTGATTTATGTCTGTACTGCAGAACGGTACTCTCTTCTTCCTCAGCTAATCTAATCTATCATCTGAAGTCAGGCCGCTGATTAGGGATGGCAGGAGTTCCTGATCTTCTGTGTCTACTCTTGCAGTTGATTAGGGTAAGAGACTGGGATCATTCTGGAACATTAGATTGCACTCAGTGCTGCTGAGGTTGGCAAGAGCGTTGGTTTTATCTCCCATCCTACCCTTTGTAAGACTTCTTAACAAGGGCCTTATATAGACCTGGAGAAATGGTAAAAATTATTAACAAGATATACAGAATACCTGAGAAGTCAGTAGTCTATAAAATTATCCCATGTTCATAAGTAGACATTCACCTTACATGAAGAATGTTTAGTTACAAGTTTGGAATATTTGTAAGAAACAATCTTAGAGACCTAACAATCATGTGAGTAACTATAGGTAATTTGCTTTATAAGAAGTATTTATTCAACACAAATAATACTGGCTTTAAGCACGTACAGTCCTGGCTGAGAATTTTCATCATTTTCTAGACTTTTTGGTGGCCTTGGTAACAGCTGGTTACTTGCACTTGTAGGGATCTGTTGCACCCTTTGGGGAGCAGTCAAGGTCTTGGAGGGACATTGTCCAGAGAGGGAACTGTATCTGTTGTGTGAGCCACACAATAACTAAGGTCAAACCATCTGTGCCCTCTATTGTCAGTGTCACCTGGCCCCACAGACATGGGATAGATGTGGCGGGTAATGGAGAATTCACTTGACTTAGATAAAATTGCTGTTTGGGAGGTTAAAAAAAGAAAAAGAAAAGGTCTATGTCAGAGACCTTGCACAGTGTCCCTGTTGTCTTGTGAGTCCTTGGACAGAGTCAGAGCACTGGGCAGTCACTAAGTGTGCATGAAGAATGCATCAGCATCCCGTAGAGCGAGCTATGTGTGATTGCTGGTGGATGTCAGCGTCACTGGCCCAATAGTGGCAGGATACGGATTGCTCAGAGGTGAGTGTGCGGATGCTATGGGGTCTCATGGGAAGCCTTAGTTGGAAGGAGGAGGGATCTGGGCCTTTCCAGACCCTTTCCGTGAGACCCTGAGGCCGATGGCAGAGGTTACCTGGAGCTCTTTCCTCCCCAGCACCCAAGCAGGACCCGACAGCAAGGAGCATCATAAACATTGGCCATTTTGAGGCTGAGAGTTCAAGAAGCTTGGAAAATTGGCTCTGCTGTCAGTTACTGTTGGCTGTATTTCTACTGTGTTGGATGAAGGACAGCAGATATTCTCAGTTTCTGGCCCTGGCCTGAGCAGCATGAGGAAATGCATTTGTTGGGTCATTTGCTGTCCTTCCATTGTCTATTTGAGACTCTGATCAAAGATAAGGGATTATGTTTAATAAGGGCAAGAAAGTGATACTTGAAACCTGTGTTTACGAACTCTTCTTTTTTTAAACCTTAGGTATCAATACTTAGTAAGCTATTGGTATGATTTTGCTGACCAAATTGTCTTCCTGTCTTTTCTGTTTAGCCTCTTTCTCTCTCTCTCTCTCTCTCTCTCTGTCTCTCTCTCTCTCTCTCTCTCTCTCTCTCTCTCTCTCTCTCTCTCCCTCTCTCTCTCTCTCTCATGTGCATGTAGGCACATATTTTTCTCTCACTTCTTTCATTTCCCTCATCCTTCTCACCTTCCTCAGTCTCTCTCCCTACCTCTTCCAGACTTTCTGACTTAAGACACAAGTTGTTGCCATTGACTCACGGACATTATCCTTTTCCTTTCTGCTTTTGCAGTTCCTCCAGGAGTGATACAAAACGGAGCACGGGTTCTGAGCCGAGGGCTGTTTCCTGGCGTCCGGCCGTTGCCAATCACTCCCATTGGAATGACGGCAGCCATGAGGTAAGAGAGGAGTCTGAGGAGCAGCGGGTCGAGGGGAGCAGCCTCTAACCACTGAAGACCAACCTAGTTCAGAGTTCGACAAAGTCAGAATAACCTCCAGCACCCACAGTCCAAACACCAGCTTCTCCTTGGTTCTGTACTACTATTGGCCCTTATGCAGGTAAAGAGATGGGGACAAATTAAACTAAGGTAGTTCTGTTTTGCCTTTTGCCTAAGGAAGCAGGATTAAAGCAGGTAGAAGGATAGTGTGGCTGGGTTGCTAGACGCCAGGCTTACAGGTCTGGCTCCAGACCCAGCCCTTTCACTTCTTGGACCTGTGACTCTGGGCTATGTCTGACTTGTCTGGGCCCCATTTCCTCATCCACTGCACCCTCCTCTCTCTCTAACTATGGGCTGCAGTACAAGTCAAATGCAAAATCGCATGTGATACATGCTTTGGTGAGTGGCCTATGAATAGCAATGGTATCATTCCTGATTCCAGGTCAGAAAATTCCTGTTTTTCATCCCACCTATCTCCACTGCCAGCCCAAGATTAGAGCCCTCCACTAGCTTCAAACCAGTCTCCTCCTATTTTCCTACCATCTGTGAGCCACTGCCAGATGAGTTTTATAAAATGTGCCTCTGACTCAGCAGAGCCACCACCATGACTGTCCACCTCACCCTGTCACCTCCAGCTTCCCTTCTCTGTGAGCCAGATTTGTTTATCAGCTGTGTCTGGTATTTGCCCATCTCATTCATGCTGCTTCTCCTACGTGGATTTCCCTCAGCTTGTGTATCATCCCTGCTAAAACTTCCCTGAAGGGGCCAGCACAAGGTGGCATTCTCTTTCCTGTGGCCCATCCACTCTGTGTTACAGTGGTGGTCTTTGATGCATGACCCTCTCTGTTAGTAACTTCGCTGTGTGCCTTATTCGGTCCTCAGTAGTCTGCCCGCTGAGGGTGGGGACAAGGTGTCACTCAGTAGGTGACTGATGCCTCACACCTGCAATGCAGTGCTAGACACAGGCTGTAAATCCTCTTCTCTCTCTGAGCTGAACCCTTGCCCCCATTTCTCCTGCATTTAGACATCAAGTTGGCCCCTTAGAACACTTTTACTCTCAGGGTATCATGTCCCTAAGGAAACCATCCTGAAGCCATGCTGGGCTGGAGGTGGACATGAGATCAAATTCTCCCTATGCAAATCAAGCATGCAGTGCTTCTCCATGAGCCCCTCTCTGTTCACTCTTCTCGCAAACCCACCTGCTTCTGTGATGAGGGACATCGCATAATCCTTAAGTCAGACGTGGTGTCTGAGATCCAGTGATGAGGGAAGTTAGTAGGAATTAGAGCAGGGGTACGTCATAAAGAGAACTATGCATCACTCCTGCCAACCTGACATGGGGTTGTTTTCTAAAAATACAAGGGAAGGGTCTTTTCCTTAAACTTCTCTGAAGTCTTTCATGGTTATCTTCAGATCATTCATTCTTGCATTCCTAAGTGATCAGCTTTTTCCATGAAGCCAAAATACCAATCCCCTCGCCTCACTCTGTGAAACAGACATACTCTTTTCCATTGCTTTCTTAAACTCTTTCCTGTCTCACCTCTTAGTTTACTTTTCTGATAGAGAAGACTTGGAGACTGTAGACTATGTTGTGTGGAGCAACAATATATTTTCATTAGAAGATTCTAAATATAGACTTGGGATGTGTTGTCTCAACCGTACTTCGAGTGCCTGTAAGCTTAGCATTTCCCATGCATTCAGCCATTTGTTCTAGAAGGGGATGGAAGAGCAGCCAGGGACTGGGGCGGCCTTTGGCAGGAGCTTCCTTCTCATCTAGTTGTAACATGGTCACACACAATCGCAGATTTCACTGATAGGTCCCCTCTAGAGGTGTTCTTTTAAATACTGGTGGTTTGCCTCATCTTGTGCAGCATCTCTTGCTGATATTTTCCTAAAGTGGGATCACCTTATGAAGTAAGCTTGCAGCCAGAAAACAGTGTTGTCCAGAGCTGCCTCTCCTCCGACTCCTCTAGAGACTCTGTTAGGCCCCTTCCAAAGTGAAAAGCCACAGCATTTTCCACAGTGAGCCTGATGAGTCAGGTCCACACAGGAGGACTGAGCAGAGGGACCCGAAGGTCCGATTCACCAGGTAGAAAGCTATTGAGCAGGTAGCCAGCGAGTGATCAAGAGATCTCAGAGTACCTTAGAGGGACCAAGTGAGGAACAAAAGGAAGAGGTTGCAGTGGTGACCCCTGAGCACTCTGACTCCTGCTGAGGGGTGGGTGGGGCCTGGAACCCCACATCCAAGGAGAAGGTACACATTGGTATATGGTCTGGTGAGTGCTAGAGAACCCAGACTAGATTCCACAGCTGCCTCTGCAGTGTACCCCTGCTGCTGATGGCCTGAGGGCAGAGACATTGCCAGGACAGCAGGTGCTGAAAACCCTTAGGCCAGAGCAGATCCTTCCACAATCCACCACCTGCATGGTCTCTATAGCACCCCCTGTTGGTGGAGCCAAGTGGTGAAGCAAACTATGGTGTGCAAAATCCAGACCAGCAGGAGAGTGTGAATCAGATGTGAAGGGTGAACAAGAGGCTGAGGCACAGTAGCCTTGTAAAAGTATGGTTTGCCAAGTGTCCATCCACTGTGAAAGCATCTAGTAACCTTCTAGAACCTCTTAGGAGTTTTGAGCAGGATAGGTCTGATAAAATATTCAACTACAATGTTTGCAGAAACAAAACAAAGACAGCTCCTGTGCATTAGCAATGTGTTGTCTATTCGTGCTACACTGTTCACATTAGTTTTTAGGGAAATTAGAGGGAGAAAGTCAGCAAGCTCGGTAAGACTGGGGACCCTTGTTTCCGGTATCTCTGCCTGCTTTGTTGTAGGGAAGATAGACACTGAGATGCCTTCAGGAAACACAGCAAAGTGGGCAGTTGCAGAATTGGAGTCAGTAAGCCCCACTAACAAGGTTGTGGGGCAAGAACTGTTTTCCGCTTTCATATTCACTGCAGTTTTTGACTTGGATCCATGTTTGTTGCGACTGCATTCAACTGGGTTCAAAAGGAAAACAACTCAGGGAAGAACAGAGTAGTGTGAGGCTGGCTCTCAGCCTCCAGACCACGTGGCAGTGCACACCCAGGAGGGGCTGGAAGGTGGGTTCCAGCACTTATGGGGGCTGCTGCCTGGAGACTCATTAGCACCCACTAAAGACCAATTTCCTCCTCTCCTTTGTGTGACAGGTTTTCTGTGTGAGTCTAAGCACTTCTACTTAAGTGAAAATATTTGTCTTTCCGGGCCTTTCCCCCCTCTGGCCCGAGTGGCAAAGGCCATGTTTGTTTGTCTTAACTCTGAAACTGTTATTGACATAGATGAAGTGTTACTTTTATTAGCTGATCATTACACAGCTTGTATTTGCCGGGTTCCTTTGCATATAATTATGATGTGAAATCTCCTTGTAAGAGTATCTGTCAATAGTGTAATTGACTTTCCCCTGTTGACTTTTTACTCAATAACCTCCAAGACTGGCCCATCCTTAGATGTTGGAAATCTGCTTAGTTTGAAATTGGCCTCAGTGCAAAGCTCTCAGGATACATCGTCCTCAAAAGAACTCACACATCTTAAGAGTTCTGTACATGCATCTACTTCTGCTTTCCCAGTGAAATCTGCTATAGAGATTCCCTGAAATGGAACAGTTACCACATGAAGAATAATTTCTGGCCTTTTTTGGAAAGAGGAATCGAGATTTCTCACATTCGTAGCATTAGGGGGATACCTCCCACAGAGGAGTCATAGAAACTTCGCCTGGGTCACTCATACTTTTTAACCTGTAGGGCTCTTCCTAACCCCTTGTGGCCGCTCACTGGAGTGACAGAAAAGAAGTATGTCCCAGATTGGCCAGAGGGTGGGGTGAAGAGATGGGGGGCAGGTCCTAGGCGTGGCAGCTCAGCCCAGGAGTCACGCACATCAACTCAGGATCCATGTGTCCTGGGTCCCTGTTCTTAGCTATGGGATTTGGGCACGAATACTTGGGCTTCTCACTTGCAACCTGTACTTGTCTCATAGTGAAGATTAACCCAGGGATCTGTGCTTGACAAGTAGAGTAAGCATTGTGTAGACATTTGATAATAACACAGAAAGCCTCCCAGATACATCCAATCTACCCCCACGGACCTTCTTGGGTCCCCTTCCTGAGCACGGGAAGGGATGCCCCAAACCTTCAACAGAAGGCTTAGCCTGCACTTTATCCCAGGGTAGATTTGTAGCTAGGCAGTTGTATGAGAAGGATGATATCTGCCCTACAAGTCCAGACAACAGCCTGCTATGCAGCTGCAAGCAAGTTCCACTCAAGCAGTTAGGCTGCTTTTATTTGGATCTCAGAGGTCTAAAGGAAATCTGCAGTTCCCACAGACCATGAAGCAAGTTGACCATCTGTGGTCCTAGTGCATTCTAAAAGTGTCAATTTTAAAAAGAACACTTGTTAGCATACGTTTATGATGCATACTAAATTTATTCATCATGGGATATTTGCATGCTTTTGTCTACATTTGGCATCCTGATACTTTTCACTTTCCCTTCTCCTCTCCTCCATCCTGTCCCCCTTCATCCAGATCACAAACATCATTTCTGAAGGTCATGCCAGGATGGAATTGCCGTGTAACTATTACTTGGTTTCTCTTTATGAGAAACTCAAAATGTAAGTGAAGAGTAAAATGCTCAGTGGACTAAGCATCTGCTTTGGCAAGTGCTGGACCAGGGTTCGATCCCTGGTCCTGCATGCCACACAGGCCCTGTTCCCAGGGCACACTGAGCTGGCCTAAGGAGTCCAGGTGTGGTGTTGTAATCCTAGCACTGAGGAGGCTGAAAACAGGGGGATCACTGGGAGTCCAAGCTGTGTAGTGAGCCCCTGTACCAAATACATTAAAAAAGATAGATAGACAATAGGAAATAGGGAAATAGATCTCTTGCAAAAGAGATCTTCCACGCCCAAGGGGTGGAAGAAAGGGAATGAAAAGAGAATTAAGAATATGCTATGTACATGGACCGACTTCCCACCGGAATATCATCATTCTGCACTACAAATATGTACTAATAAAAAATGAAAGTGTTTTTAAAAGGGAATGAATTATTAGGAAAACCCATTGCAGAGCTTAAGAACTGTTTCTCATTTCCTGTCTTCTTTGTCTTCCCCCTTGAGAAGATACTGGCATCAAGAGTGTAGGAAGCCAGCTGCTCACTGTCAATATTAGGACAGGTGTGTGATTGATCAGGGCACTTGAAGGAAAGTGTGACACCCATCTTGTTCATGGTCTTGTGCTTTGTTTTTGGAAGACCACATACCTGTTGGCTTTCTCTTCAGGAATCATGGCCTTTGAAAGCAATTACAAGCTGTCATACTTACTCTTCTCCGGTTGCTGGGACAAAGCACCAGGCACTCAATTTATTAAGGAAAGGTCTATTTAGCTCATAGTTAGTGGAGATTTCAGGACATACACAGATGACTCCCAGGCAGAGTGGTACAGGGAAGAGGGCATCTAACTGTTCATGGCAGCATAAAACAGCAAAGAGCAAGAACAAAATGGCAGGGGCAGAGGCAAGCCTCTCTCCTCCTTCTATTGCCTTCAGGCTGTCTGCCCCAGGCTGGGTGTAGGACCCACACCCATAATCTCAGCAGTACTCAGATCTATAATCCCAGCTTTGGATCATGAATTAATCATAATCTTTAATTTTTTTATTTATTTACTTTTTGTATTTTAGGGAAGGGTCTACAGGGTGTTCAGTCTCACTACTAGAGTGGACTCTTAGTGATCCACCTGTTTATAACTTCCCAGAGCTGGGATTACAGGAGTGTACCACCACACCCAGTCTCAATTGCCATCTCAGTGGGGTGGGGGGTGGCTGCAGGGTTGGGGCAGGCACAGTAGGCCCCAGGATCAAACCTCTGACCCCTGTGCCTGCTTACAGGCACTTTAATCTGCTGAGCTATTTGGCTGGCCCTAATCACAAACTCTAGAACCACGCCCCAGTGACTGCTTGAGGCTTTGGGGACACAACTCCACACAAACCATAACATAAGCCTCAGTATTAAATTATGCTTTGTGGTAGAAGAGAAGAAGATACTAAGGGTTTAGGTTCAAGGTGAACATGAAGCATCACACCAGTCAGACTGCACACACTGAGGTCCCTCCCAGGCCCTATGCCCAGAAAAGCTTTTGCTTCTGACTGCATCACAGGAAATGTACAACTATCTTGAAGCTAATGTATTATCAGTCTTACAGACTTATTAGGTTTAGAATCCATCTAGAGTCAGTGTGAATCAGAGATACATTTAAATATTTCCCAAATGGATAATCAGTTATCCCAGGATCATTTATTAAATCACCCCCTCCTTCCCCACTGACAGAAGTGCCAGATGTGATACATATCAAGTTTCTTTATATTTGGGGGGCTCTCGGTCTTGTGTCACATTTGTCTTGTTCCCCGGCAATGCCACGCTGTCTGAATTACTGTGTCTCTGTGATAAACCCTCAACCTGTGTCCGGGTCACGCAGCTTCTCCCGCTCATCTTTTTCAGAGTATCTGGATATTCTTGGCCCTTTGCACTTCGATTCAACTTGGTGAATTTGAAAATAAAAAAGAGGGGAGGTAACAAGGAAAGCACCTCCTGTTGTGATTTTTGACTGACGTGGCATTGAATCTGTGGACCGTGCTGATGGGAATCAATACCCCACCCATTAAATTTGTTAATCAGGAGCATGGAGACTTAGCCATTCATTTAAGTCTTCAGTATTGCTCATTACGACTTCCTGGGTTTGGGGGGGGGGGTTGTTGTTGTTGTTGTTTTTTGTTTTTTGTTTTGTTTTGGTTTTTTTGTCCTTAAAGGTCTTAATCATCTTGAGTCAAGTTTCTTCTACACAGTCTAGGGATGTTATTTTCTCTCGCTATTCTGCACTGTATTTTCTGTTTGCTGCTGTGACATACAAATACAGCTGAGTTCTCAGCATGAGTTTTCCCAGCAACCATTCCCAATGAACTGCCCTGGTAATTCTAATGGCTTATCTATGTACAGAGACTTATCTCCTGCAAATATCTGGGAGTGTTTCTCCTAGTTCTTTTCTTTTTCTTTTTTTAAATTTATTTTTCTTATCTTGTTGCACATTCTAGGACTTCTCAGTAAAGTAATAACAGCAGAAATCTTTCAATTATTTCCTATTTTATCAGGAGCTGTGCTTTTGTCTTGCTTTTTTTTTTTTTTCAGAACCAGGGATTGAACTGGGACTGTGCTTTTGACTCACAGTTGACAGGATATTTGTCACTGATATTTTAGGAAATGATATTGTCATAATTTCCTTGTATTCTTAGTTTTTTGTGCTGTTCATCATGTAAAGTCGTTGAATTTCATCAGAAGTGTTTGCTTCAGGGCTGGTGAGATAGCTCAGCAGATTAAGTGCCTGCTTAGGCAAGCGCAGGGACTGGGTTTCGATCCCTAGTACAGAGTGCTGTGCCAGCCCCACCCCTAGGCGTGCTGAGTTGGCCACTGAGACCAGGTATGGTGACACAGGCCTGCAATCATCAAACTGGGAGGTTTGAAAACAGGACTTTTGCCTGGCGTGGTGGCGCATGCCTGTAATCCCAGCACTCAGGAGGCTGAGGCAGGAGGATTGTTGTGATTTCGAGGCCAGCCTGAATTGCACAGTGAGACCCTGTCTCAAAAAGACAAAATAAATAAATAAATAAAATACAAAAAAAAAAAAATTTAAGCCAGGCGTGGTGGCGCAGGCCTGTAATCCCAGCACTCGGGAGGGGAGGCAGGAGGATTATTGTGAGTTCAAGACCAGCCTGAGCTGCATAGTGAGACCCTGCCTCAAAAAGACAAAAAAAAAAAAAAAAAAAAAAAAAAAAAAAAAAAAAAAAAAAAAAAAAAAAGGAAACAGGACTCCAAGCTGCGTAGTGAGACCCTATACCACATACATATAAAAAAGAAAAAAAAGTGTTTGCATCATTCAAGATAGCTATAAATTTTTTCTTGTTGTTTACTAGAGTAAATTATATAATAAATCTACCAATTCCAAAGAAGAACCCCTTTCATATCTGAATATATCTGATTATGATACATTATATTTATAGTTTGCATTTTACTAGAGCTGACGAGCTAATATTGTGTGCATGAATTTGTTCATATAACATTTCTGCAGCTTGGTCTTCATCTGATTTTAGTGTCAGGATTATATTAGCTTGATAAAATGAGTTAGGCATTAATTTTTTTAGATTTTTCTGAAAGAGTTTAAGATTAGAGTTATCTATAGCCTAATATTTGATGAAACTATCGCAAAAACAATCTGGAGCTTATGTTTTCCTTATAAAATGATTATTAGTTTAATTTATATAGTAATTACATATAATTATATATTATACATAATAGTTTATATATAATGATTATAGAATAACTTCTGTTTGAAAACCACTTGTAATTAAGAATTATCTGTTTCCCTTTGGTTCTCAAATATGTTGGCATATTCTCAAAGTGATTGCCACTTTTTAAAATAGCCTTTGTAATTATGACATGTT